>OY759165.1:5506885-5679385 GCA_963662125.1 Diplazon laetatorius | reverse complement strand
TAAATAAAACCGAATTAAAAATAATCAAAAATCACGAAAAAATTTGGTCTGATCGAAGCGATGAACGAAACGATCACAATAAACGCTTGTCCCACGCAACTCCGAATTATTATTTCACCATCGGTCTTCGCCCGTTATACGTCAGTCATTCTCATGTTCGTCGCATAATTTCGCGCGTGTCCCTATAAAATAACGCTGTAAAAGCAATTCGCACGACGAAACCTCCAGTGCACCAGTGGGCGTTTCGAACGATCGCGAATAAAAGACAAAAAAAAAAAAAAAAAAAAATACAACCAAGTCGGATTCGCGCGACCTCAGCGCATCGCGTTGCGTAACGTAAAACAGCGTGAAAAAAAAACTATCGTTAGCACCCGGCTACTGGGTCGATTAATTGCCAAATCACTTATTTCACGTCCGGCCACGACATTCCACGATAATTTCCCCACGATTATTGACCAAAAAAAATAATCAATTTCCAATTAATTTACGCACGCTCGTTGTTCCATGGACGGATTAACCTTTCGAGGTCACTCTGGGAGGGGTCAAAATGACCCCAAACGCAACTTCGAGCCGAAGAAAATTACAAATTGAAAAAATTGAAAAAATTAAAAAAATTGAAAAATTGAAAAATTGAAAAAAAATTGAATAATTAAAAAGTTGAATGATTGAATAATTGAATAATTGAAAGATTGAATAATTGAATAATTGAAAAATTGAAAAATTGAATAATTGAAAAAGATGATTTTTTTTTGTTGAATTGGTTGTTTATTTTTTTTTCTTCAATTATGAACTGCTAATGACCATCTTACCGCAATCTCGAGCGGTGTTATTATTTTTATTGTCATTATCATCGTGTTTCTATTATTATCTTTATTATTACTATTTTTTTTTTTCATTTTTTTATTACTCTTCATAACAAAGCCACAGGATAAGTACGTCCGTAAAGTAATTTTCTGCGGCGAGGAAGGATATCACGAGAACTCGCGAGTCTTTGAGAATAATCGTCGGAAACATCAATTCTCGTTAGAGCGTAGGTGATGCATATACCTACGTTTGTGATCTCGGTTCTTCAGGGGTACCCTTCAAGAACCCCCTCCCCCGTCGCCGCTCTTCCATCCCGGCGGTCATAACGGAGTGAAAAAAAAAATGGTCAAGACCGTGTTGGATAAGTTTTGCACATGATACATTTTTTAATTTTTTTTTTCTAAAAATATTATTTCTGTTTTTAGATCACCGATCTACACAACACAAGCCAGCAATTCAATAGAGCACAACTGAATCTGTTTCAAAATATATTTCTTTCCAATGACAACGACAACAGACGAAAAAATCTGATTCAACGATTTTTTTCTATCGGACAAACGATAAGAAAAAAATTAATCATTTTGACCTGAAAATATATTTTCGATGAATAATAATTTTGACCTGAAAATATACTTTTGATGAATAGTAATAATATGGAAAATAATAATAGTAATAATAATGATGATAATGATAATAATTTCGTCACTAATTGATGATAATTACATGTTGAAACATTTTATATGATTTATGGATGGTCGGTGAGAGGTCATCGCGATACGAATGCAGACGAATAAAAAAAAAAAAAGAATCAAAAGAAAAAAACGGGGAAAAAAGAAGGAAAATCGACGAGACTCTGCACCGTGAAAGTGGAAGATCACGGAGGAAGCAGAAGCAGAAGAAGAAAAAGTAAGATCGTAAGAGAAAAAAAAAAGAAAAAACGTCGAGCAGAGCGGTAAAAAATTAAACGGCGCTCGATCAAAGCAAAAGGGCCTCTGTTAGCGTGCTCGGGTGCTGGTGACTGTGTCAGGGACGATTCCCAGTCATTTGTAACTCCTCGCTTACGATAAATATGGTTAAATATTAAACGCCGCACGACTATTGCAAGACCATCGCATTTATTCACAAAAACTTTTATTCAACATGTCTTCGATACCTTCGAAACAATATCAGTCTCGTTTTATAATAAAAAAAAATGTTGAAATAACTTTTTTCAAAATAATTTGTTTTCTTTTAATTTTTTTTTTAAATTAACTCGCGATTGATTTATACGAAAATTCAACGATAACTCGATTTTCATATATCAAACAATTTGTTTCCCATCAACGTTCGGAAATATTTAAATAATAATAAAAAATATTTATCAATCAATAAGAAAATATTCAATGATTAATAAAAAAACTAAATTTTCCCATAAAATTCATTTTGTTTCAATCGCAATTAAAATTTCGCTCATTCGTTAAAAAAAAAAAAAAAAACAACGAATTTACTTTTTCACGTTTTTAGATAAAATCCAATTTCCAACATTTCACCAAAAATTGACAATTTTTTGCACAAATTTCACGATAAACTTAATTTTCTCGCAATGTACGAATTACGTGTTAAACATAAATAAAAATTGAATTGAAAAGAGTTACGTGAACCGTGTGTGTTCCGTTGACGAGGTAAATTGGGTTACGTATTGCAATTGAACGTGTCGGTTACTTCAATGTGCATCAACTTGTACACACACACACACACACACACATACACATGTGGATATGGTACAACTCGGATGGTTATATTTATAGCTGTCCGTTAAAAACCGCTCGTCGACAATGCGAACACAAAGTAAGCGCGCGAGGGCAATGCAAATAATCGCGGGAGATCGGAATTGAAGAGATAGCGCACGCGCGCGCGCGCGCACGTTCGAAGCGTTGCTCGATTGTCTCGAGAGAGTCGAGGGGGAGAATTAACAACCGTGAATCCGGAAGAGGCCGGGGAATGGTGAGATTTTAATCGGCTATTACGTTACGAACGTCGATCGACGAAAAAAAAAAAAAAAACAATCCTGCTCATCCAGCTTCATGTGTGATTGTGTGTGTGTGTGGATGCCAATGAGAGAGACAACATCTGGCGAGTGTTGCAGCAATGACAATTGACGCACGACGAGCTGGGACGGTCGATTAAAATGCAATTGTTCGATTATTGTACGTCATAAATCTTTGGTATGATTTTGTTGTATGATCGATCCTAGAGGTATTGCTTGGTTCGAATCCAATTTGTAGACTTGTGAAATTTTGAAATTTTTTTGATGGGAGTAGCTTTTGTGTTTGGGACCCTGAGGTTTTTTTGTTTTCGAGGTAGTACGGCTCGATAAGCGAGAGTTCCTCGTCAGATTTTCATGAAACTTGGCATACTTGTAGGTATCGATGAAAAAAAAGGTTCGGTTAAATTTTTATGGCTTACCGGAGCGCGAGAAAAAATATATCAACACTTTTATTTTCACACGTTTAACACGGAGCCTTATGGACAATCACGCTCAAGTTGATAGGATACAAGAAGTCCTCGTCAGATTTCAATGAAAACGCGTGAGCTGCAAGTTAAATATTCGGATAACATTTTGGGCACTTGACAGTGGAGATCAGGAGACTGTGATGATAATAATAAGCAAATGAACATTGGGAAAATGCAGTTTGTATGAGGAGTTGGTCGTGATCCAGTAGACATGGCAACGTTGCGCGTTTGTTTCCCATCTTCTCTCTCTCGCTCACTAATCGACATCATAACACATGCGACGTTGTCACATCAAAGTACTACGTACCTCAATCAGGAGATGGTATATCTCGGGCTTGCTTTGTCTCTTACAGTATCTGGGATACTACCTTAACAGCTTGGGCTTGATTTCTGTGAAGAAGAGATGTCCTATCGTTTTTGGATCTTAGATGTTTAGTGTCCCAGGTGGGAATCTCAGGTTTCCGGCCTGAGACTCTGAGGTGTCTGGGCTATAGAAGCTCCAGTCGTCCAGCCTGAGACTCTCGGATGTCTGGGTTTGGAAATTTTAGGTGTATCCAACCTAAGATTCTTGGGTTTCTGGGTGCCTGGCAATTTCAGTTGTCCAACCTGAGACTCTCAGGTGTCTGGGTTGGGAAATTTTAGGTGTTCAATCTTAGACTGTCAGGTGTCTGGGTCGGGAATTTCAGCTTCCCGACCTAAGACTGTCTCCTCTCGATGTGGGATTCATATTTGGACAATCTTGACGGACTATACACGCTCCGTCACCGAATCAACACCGTTGACTCGTGCAATTGCATCGGGCATTTCGTGTCAATGTTGTCAACTTTTCCGCGCGATAATTATTTTTCGAATTTCATAAAATATTGAATCGCGAATATTAATAACGCAATTGCAATCGTGAAATTTATGTCTCATCCGATTAAATCGGGTTTTGTTGCGTTACGAAAGAAAACTCACAATTTTCTCGTGACGAGACGCTAAAATCATTATTAACATGATAAATAACTTTGTTGTTGAGTTACATCAATTGATTAGTTGGACAGTTAACGGTGAACGAAGTAGTTTGCGTTATCTGAATAGTTTGAAGAAAAAAAGAAAAGAAAAAAAACAATATTTTTGCATCTCGCAGCATCGTTACGAACATCGAACGGATGTTTAGTTATTCGAGATTGCACTTTCTTGTTGCGCGTCCGTGACCGTATTCACGCGGATTTGCAGCCTGCTTGCGTATTCACGGCAAGCGTATTTTTTTAATTTTTTAAAACTTTTTTTTTATTTATTTTTTTTTTTTCAATAACTATATTGCCAATAAATTTCTATTTCTTTCTCTGAATGAATTTTTTTCTTATTTATTTTTTTTTTTTTTGCTCTGTGCGTTGTTTCATAACACGAGCGGTTTTTACTTCGTAGAAAAAAAATAAGTATTCACCGTTGCATTGATGTGGCTATGAAAATTAAATTGCAGAGCTTTCAACGAGCTGGACGAACGACTGATTGCGTGGAGCCATAAAACATGAAAATAAAAGAAAAATGGAACGTAAATGGAAAAAAAAAAAAAATGTTGGAAGAACAGTTCGAGGAGCCACACGACGTCCGACACGACACGAGGAGAGAGAGGATCTAGTTCGCCCACCGTTTGCATCGGGTTGGCAAGGAAATTGCCGCGTGAATACACGTTCGAACACGATGAATTACGATTTTCCATATAAGCCAAGACTTCGCGTCGTGGAATTGATCTAAAAATTATGTGCCACGTTGATCACACGAAAATATCCGGTCGCGATGTAGCTTCGTTGATGATTTTTAAATAAATCGCTCCCAAAGAGTGCCCCAAATCATATTTTTTTATCGATACGATAAATTCGATAGGAGTTTGCGTAAATCAACCCATGAAAATTAAAAAATCAATATCTTCGAAATTTTAATAATAATAATAATAATAATAATAATAATAATAATAATAATAATAATAATAATAATAATAATAATAATAATAATAATAATAATAATAATAATAATAATAATAATAATAATAATAATAATAATAATAATAATAATAATAATAATAATAACAATGATAATATATGACAATAGAAATTTCTAGAAACTTATTTTTGAGTATTATTTCATTCTTGCTTTTCAAAAACTCAAAAGCACTTTCCACAGCAGAGTCATTTGAATAGTTAAAAAATAATAATTCAAAATTAAAAAAAAAAAAACTCGAAAGACACAATAGTTGCATTTGGCATGGAATTTACATAATCGAAAATTCAATATTTCAATTGAAACATATAACAATGAAATTCATTACAAAAATTTAAAACCCACATTTAAAAAACAAAAAAAAAATCTAAAATTGACGGTTACATCGCAGACGGTCGTGATGTCGCGATTGTCTCAACGATAATCGACGGGACAACGCAATGAACGTTGACGTGGGTCATGAAAATTCGTAGAAACGAGAATTACGAGCTAACCAAAGTGTGTACTTGGTTTACGACGTGTCATAGACAAATACGAATTCACGCCGACGAGTTTGATCTATCAATCATAATTAATTATTCCAACTGTTACGATGGTTTGTAAACTTGGTTTGTTTAATTTTTTTTTTTGTTTTCTTTTTGTTTTTTTTTTTTTTTTTGTATTTTCTTTCATCTCGCTCGTGTACAAATTACAATTGTCCGCGACAGTGTGTAAAAAAAAAAGCATCGCGATCACAGTGAGAATCGTGGTACGGGTGTAAAATTGCAACTCGACGAACCGAGTGAATGACTGTTTGCAATTGGAAATATGTGAATAGTTAGTCCGTTGGGGTTTGCTGATTCAATTGAAACGCGGGTTCCCGGAGCCCGGAATTATTGTTGGTTGGCCTGAATTGTTACCGATTATTTCGTAATTTAACCGCAAACAACGAACAACGCGATTCGTCGCGATTGTAAATGCGGGCCCGGGGAAAAAAAAAGTAAAAGAAAAGTGAAGCAGAAAAAATAATTGTCATTGGACGTTGATGAGATTTAGGTTGGTCAGGCTGGCGTGGTCATTTTACGATCGGTCTCGTTCGATCGGAATACCATCCCGGCTTGTCTGACTCAAGAAAAAAAAAGAAACAACAAAAAAAAACTGCATCTTGGAATTTATTGGAAGCTCGAAAAGATTGCGAAGCGTTATGGGCGTTCGACGCTTCCTACGCAAACTGATACACACCAGGAATCTCGTACCCTCTCGGAGAACTCGCCTTGAAGACATTATTCTAATCCTATAATTCATAGACCAACTATTATTATTTTTTTTTTCGATTTTCAGATCCATTGAAAATCATTTATTCGAATTAAGGGGAAAAAATTGATGAATTTTGGGAATTATTATCTCGAAAATTATCGGTCCGATTGGATTGAAGGTGGTTTTGTTCAAAAGTACATACATTGAGGTATGTTGACGAATTTTTGTTTGAATGTGTGACGGTTGGGGGCGCTGTTATTTTGGCTGGTGTGAAATAACTTTTTTAAAGTATCGGTTTCTAATTTTTTTTTTTTATAATTTTTTTTTTTGATTGACCGGTTCTCAAAAAATTTGGAGTTGTATTTTCACTTGCTCCCACTTCTCCCCCTCCCCGCCCTTCCGGGAGTCGGGTTGAGTTATTAATATAATATTTTTTTTTAAATAACGTCGAGTTGGTTTTAATGTATTGCAGCTTTGCCAAATCCGTGAGACAGACTGGAAGACCTTGTCCGGGACAACAAAAACTTATCTTTGCCCGTGCATTGCACGAGGGACGACGACACTCGTGGGCGTATGAAAAAAAAAAAAAAAATGAAAAAAATACGCGACACCTCGATGTCCATTGTGCATCGAGGAATTAATAATTGCCGGTTGTCACGGTATCGCGGTAGCTTCAACGACGATAATTTATCACAATATACGTTACACGATGTATATAACTCGTAACGTGAAACTTGTCTGTGGATTATAATCTATGCTAGAAATAAGTGAAAAATAATAATGGCGATATCAGGGTGGTCCTTGATGGGGGTGTCGACGAATTTTGACAAGTCCACCCCCCACATAGGTTCGAACTGAGTAAATAAAAATATGTGCAAGACCCCAGTACTGTGGTCCAATGAGAAAATGTGCCTATAAGCTCGTTTCGTTTCCCATTTAAATAACATGGGATTTTCAGACTAATTCGGTAATTATTTTTTTCGAGTTGTCCCGAAGCACGTGAAAAATTCTTCATTCACATTGATCTATTGTCAAAGGGTGTAACTACTCGTACGATTTTTTTAACAACACCTCAACTGTGTGTTATCGATAACGGCGAACCGATGAACGATGATAACAACTGGATAAACCGGATTTCAACAAAAATTGAAATTTATTTGCGGTTTATGTCTTGTGAAAAAAAATGTGGGAGTAGTTATACCCATTGACGATAGATTTGTGTGAATGAAGAATTTTTTCGCGTGCTCAGGGACAACTCGAAAAAATAATTACCGAATTAGTCGGAAAATCCCATGTTATTTAAATGGGAAACGAAACGAGCTTATAGGCACGTCTTCTCATTGGACCACAGTACTGGGATTTTGCACATATTTTTATCAATTCATGTCGAACCCATCTGGGGGGTGGACTTGACAAAATTCGACAACACCCCCGTTAAGGACCACCCTGGGGGACATGCCATAATTAACAGGACTGCGAGTTTTCATTTTGTAAAAAATCAACGACGAGTTTTCAGAACTAATAAATAATAATAATAATAATAATAATAATGATTATGATAATTTACACTCTGTGGCAGTGTCGAAGAATCAGTTCATTGTTTATTTAATAAAAGTCCGTCCGTATTACCTGTTGCACGATTATTTATCTTCAACGACAGATGATTCAGCATTTATGATGCACGTTCCATCGAACGTAATATATTGCATGGAATTCATCGTGCATTGTGTGTCCGTGTTACCGAGAAATTGCAATGAAAATGGTAATACAACTATCTAACGACTAATTAAACTTCAATCGCAATCTTATTCGTTACGATTTGCGGTAGCAATCTATTTGTTACGATAATTTGCTGCAATAACTCATGAATATTGATGCGGCGTCGCACCCTGCGAAAGACTGAAATTCCTGGAATCGAATTGTTGAAAAAAAGTTGAAAAATCTTATTTTCCATGTAAAATGGGCTTTGAAAAAAAAAAAAATAGTAAATTCATTTTAAAGTTTCAAGACTTTTCGTCGATGATGAAAAAAAATTGATCTGGTACATATGGACAAAATAATGTTGAAAAATGAAGTTGGCCTGGGGTCCAGTGGACCCCGAGTCACCGCAGTAAAGATTAAAACAAAACGAAAGAAAAAATCAATTGAAAAATAAAACAAAAATAAAACGAATTCTTCCATCGAAAAAAAATTTGTTGGAAAAAAAAAATTGCAAACAGAGGCCATCGTTGATGAGAGTGAAATAAAACCCACTGAAAAATGACCCAAGAGGATCGAAGAAGGGTGGGGCATACAATGCTTAGAATTTTTGTTTTTTTTTTTTAATAAATAAATAAATAAATTTCTCGATCGATTAATTAATTTTTTTCTTAACAAATAAATAAATAAATTTTTCAGTCGATTAATTTCTGTTTTCAGCGAAACTTCGGAAAAGTGATTTTGAATAATTTTCTCCATTTTGGTTTTCCAACGAATATGCAACTTGAGAGTCCAGAGAGAGTTTACGGGGTTAGTCGGTCGGTCGAGCTTGCTGGGGGTGGCCAGGGGCGGTGAGGGGGGGAGGGATGAACAACATTAAAGCGGCGTTATTAGCAGAACGGGTGGTCCGAATGATAAACGGCGCGACTGACACGCTGCAATGTGACAATTGACCTGGACAGTAGAAGCCTGGGGAGGTCGGTGGCCGAAGGGGGGAGGGGGGGGGGTACGCAGTTTATTACCGGAGCAACTTCGCGCACCAGTACCGCGAAATACGGATAAATATGATACGCGCATGCGCAGTCACGCGCTCGCGTTGATGGTCAATTTGGCGACGGACGAAAAAAAAATACATCTTTGGATGTATTTGAAAAAAAAAAAAAAAAAAAAAAAAAAAAAATAACGAACATAAATATGTATAAAATAATTTAACAAAAGATAATAAAAAAAAAAAAAAATCCGGTTAAATGCGAGTACGAGACTCTTGTCTCCTCTTCGAGTCTGATATGAATATATTTTGCAGTGTCAACCAGTGCAAAATATTTGCGTCAATGTGATGTTGATTACCATGCCAAATTTCCGAATTTCCACATACGTCGCATAGTTTCTGAGGAAATCGGCGAATCGACAGACGGACAGACAGACGCACGATTCATCTTATAAGTTTTTTTTTTTTTTTGTTATTTTGAAAAAAAAAAATATTTCAAGAAACGGAACCATAAGAAGGAAAAACAATGCAATTATCCAGCGAATCGCGTTGTTGCCTCGGATCAATCGACGTAACAATCGTCGAGACGGACGGGCAAGATTTTTTGTTTTTTTTTGTTTTCCATTCCGGCTGGCGTTGCACAAACTCGTGCCAGAATTCTCTGTGATGTTTAGCCGCCGCGGTTGCGAACGACAGTCTGAGAAGTTGTGTGTGATACGAACGAATTGAAATCGCGAGTTCGCTGGCTGGCGCGCACGCGCGCGCGCGCGGCTTAATCTCCGCGGTCCGCTCGCGAGCTCGACGAGTCCGTAAATCATCAAAACTACAAACGATGAACCGAGCCTCCTCGCCCCCCCCCGCTCCTCCCGGCCTCTCGCTGATCGTAAATCCGATGGCTCTCGATTGTAATCGAGGAAACTCCGGACTGACCCGAATTACACAAATATATCTCGGACGAATTCATTATTCTCCATGTTTTTTCAAATTTTATTGTCATTAATTTTTTTTTTGTTTAGGGTTTAAAAAGTAAATAAGAAAAAATTAATCAATAAACGTAGGTTTACAAAAAATCGCACTTAACCAGTTTTTTATATTTTTTTTTCTTTGTTCGTGCCAGCGATTGGCAAAGAGATCTGTAAAAAAAAAACATTTCCGTACGTTGATACATTCAAGACAAATATTTTCACGTTTTATTGATTGATCGAAAAAAAATAAAAAATTATTAAAAAAAAAAAAAAAACATGGGATCCCCGGAAAGTCATCGCAATCATCAATTCCACATTTTTTTCCACAATTTTTCTCACATGGTAATTCCCACGTGGGCCTTTCCCGACTTGACGCATTAAAAAAAAAAAAAAAAAAAAAAAAAAAAAAATCATTCGACGATTCGGCCGATGTTTGTCCTCGTTATCTCCGCGCGAATTCGACGTCGTCCATCTCTTATCTCTTCGTGCTCGGAAAAAAAAAAAAAAAAAAAAAAAAAAAAAAAAAAAAAAGCTTTGGGCTATGTACTCCGTGACACGAGCGTGTTCGGAATCGTTTCTCGAAATAGACGTCGTATATATAACAAGTCGAAGAAAGTCGAAACCCAACGGGCATTATAGTTGTCGGTCTTCGGTGTTTAAACCGTCGGACTTGTGTGTCTATTTCGGCCGGGTGTCTCTTCTCGAAATAACTCACGTGTGAATCACGACGTCTTTGTTTGGCGTACAGGCGGCCAGGACTATGCGTCGCAGTCTGTGTCAGGGACTTTATCCCCCAACGTTGTGTCGTCTCGTTGGCTCTTTTATCGCCGTTTATTACGCGATCGATCGAAAACACGGGGCGATAACACATCGCAACACACACACACACACAGAAATGTGCGCTCATCGTCAGACTTTTATCGACCGAATGGGGGAAAATGACATTGCAGCGAATCGTCGAAAATTCAGAATGACATTGCAGCGAACGTACGAATATTCCGAACCAGTCGACGCGGTTTTCAAACGTTTACCCGACTTTCGAGGTTTTCCCACGCGTTAATTATCGAAGTTAGGTGTACGTCGTCGATGACGTTTTTTGTAGGAAATTCAATTCTCTGCAACATTGTTTATGTGAACTTTCGGTCTATGTGGCGTTGTTTGACCAGCGTTTGGACGGGAAGGTGGAAATGCATTGATTTTATTGTTTTTACCTTGTCGTCCAAACGCTGGATAAACAATGATATATAGACCAAAAGTTTACATGAACAATGTTGTGGAGAATTGAATTTTCTATAAAAAACGTTAACGATGGCATATAGGTAACTTTGATAGTTTACGCGTGAGAAAGCTCTGAATTCGGGAAATGTTGAAAACTATTTCAACAGTTCGAATGTCAGTACACATTTTCTGACTTTCGAACTTTTCCCACGCGTTAATTATCAAAGTTAGATTCGTGACGTCGTTGACTTTTTTATAGAAAATTCGATTCTCTGCAACATTGTTTATGTAAACTTTTGGTCTATGTAGCGTTGTTTTACCAGCGATTGGACCGGAGTGTAATAACAATTAGAAAATCAATACATTTTTTCGACGAGCTCATCCAAAAAGAAAAAAAATGTATTGTTCTCGTTTTATTCATATAAAAAACTACCGAACAATCGGGCAAGATGCCTCGAAAAGGTTCGAACATTCAAGTGTTCCAGATCGAATTACAACACAATAAATCAATAATAATTAATTGACAATGATAATGATTTAAAAAAGAAATGAAAAAAAAATAATTTTGATATTATTGCATAAATTGAGCTGTTTGTAAAAAATGTATTATTGCGCGTTTGCGTCTCGCGGTGGATTTTCGTCGTATAATTGTGATTATCGTGATAAACGATTGGACGATGGCGCGGCGAATGGTCGCCCGAAGCTATAACAGCTACGGAGATATAGAAAGGCGTCAAACGCGTTGAATGAAATTCAAGTGGGTCGCGCATGAATGAAACCGCGTCTCGCGAGCAGTCCACGATTGCCGCTTATACCGTCCCTCATGCTGATGATGTTGCTGTTGCTGCTGTTGCTGTTGCTGCTGCTGCTGCTGCTAAAGCAAAAGCGGTACTGCCAACCAATGGAAATCCGATTTAACGTGGGCGACCGGATGTGAACCGAGAAACTAATGCGCCGACGCCGATGGAGCCAACCGGTCGTGGGACATCGAACGACATCACGACGATAATACATTTTTTGCAATAATATATATATATATATATATATATATATATATATATATATATATATATATTTATTTATTTATTTATTTACTTCGACGGTGGATTATCGATGAACAATTTTTCCAACGTTGCGAATTGAGTTGTAAAATAAATGTTGATCGTGAAATTTTGTGTGTGACCCTTTATGCGAGCTGCACGAACAACTTTCCGATTGGGGAGTTTGACATTTATTATTATCATTATTATATAAATTATACATATGTATATGATATAATCTATGTAACCAATAATATGAGTCGTTTCATCAAATATCGGACGATTTTTGGCATCGCTGTCTGGAATCTTTATGATATTCACACAGTTTGAAGTGCATGATAAAAACAAAAATTGTTTTTTTTTTTTTTTTTTTTGTAAATTTTGTTTTGGCAAATCCGAAAGAGCAACAAAAAAAAAAACGTTGTGTTGCAGGAGGAGATAGCGTATTAAGTATAATACGAGAATAGAACGCTCACGGGGCGCAACGACCTCGGGGTTCGCCGTATATGTATAGACGCCCGTCGCGGTAAAAGTGGGCAAGACCAAGGCAACTAGCAAACATTTCTTCCAGCAAAATCCAGACGTCTTGAAAACCCATTCGCTCCTTGACAAACCACTTGAAACGTGTTTTTTTTTTTTTTTAAATCTTTTTCAATAATTTTTTCTTGCTTCAATTTATTTATTTATTTATTTATTTATTTATTTTTCTCGTTGCTAAAACGTTACGTTCTCCGATTTTTCGGTTTTATTAGTTTTTTTCATCGTCCAACAATGATATGATATATTGTTTTCGTGTAAAATTCGTTCGTTCGGTTGTACAAAATATTTTTCGTACAAAATGTGACGCAACTAACGATAATGACAAAGTCATGGGTTTACTTGAAAAATCATAACTCCATGAAAAATAATGATATCGAAATGATTCAAAGTGGATATTGAAGAGAAATGGTGTAGCTTTTATAAAAAAAAATTGTCGCATTCGATTACTTTGAAATTAGATGCTTAATTTTGCTCCTTCAAAAGTGGTAATTAAATGACCACCTTTAAAGTCTAAAGGTTAACACTCGAAAAATCATAACTCTATGAAAAATAATGATATCGAAATGATTCAAAATGGATATTGAAGAGGAATAGTGTAGCTTTGATGAAAAAAAATATCGCACTGAATTATTTTGAAATTAGATGCTTAATTTTGCTACGTCAAAAGTGGTAATGAAATAACCACCTTTACGGACTAATAGGTATGTAAGACTAACTTTTATCGATGCAGAAACTCACCAATCGTCGGCCGTATTCGAGTCCCGACGTTACTTCCGGTACCGTGACGCTCCTTCTGAAGGGCTTGGCGTTCCTCGTTTGCACCGTCGCCCGCATTTTTCCACAATTATTCCGTGACTTTTTCTTCCGATTTATCCTCGACCGAGCTTTTGTCTTTGTTACATCAGCGATAACGCGTCTACGACGAGACGACCACGTCCAAGGCTCTATCAACAGCTGTCGCGATTTACCGTAAGACGCGAACAATTTTTATTTATTTATTTTTTTTTTTCAATTTTTCTACAAACACATCAAACGCGTCAATTTTAACGATTAGAACAATTGTTTTTTTTTCTCAACATACAGTTCGGCCTCGAACAATTTAAATAAATGCAATATGATTACAAATTATTGCCCATATTTTTTATCGTTCATGTATACATGTATATATGTATATTCTTTTGCAATGAAAAATGCGTTTAAACATTTTTCCACAATTTTTTTTTTTCGGGGCGCGTTAACTTTTCACGTCCGTGAGTAATATTTTCGTGAAATTCGTTCGTCATTAAACATTGTTCACATTGGCAATATCGACTAAACAAAGCGACAACGATCCACGATTAATTTTTCAACGTCCAATCGATGAGTTTTCCATTATTTCCATAGTTTCAACTTTCAAAAAGAAGAAAGAAGAAAAAAAACCTCTGAATTTTATCGAACCAAAAAAAAAAAAAACAGACGAGAAAAGAGAAAAAAACTTCTAAATTTCCTCGCACCAAAAAAATAAATAAATAGAGAAACAAATGGTTGTAAATGTTAAAAAATCGTTATTCAACGTAAAATCTGAAGTCCCGGCCAACGACTGTGCCCATTCGCGTTAATTGCTCACCGATGAACAAAATATATATATATATATATACGTCCGTGTTTTGTTGCGACGAATCACAATGTTAATCGAAGAAAATTCAACGATCCCGCCACTAATAACAAATTCACCCCACTTTGAACGCGCGATCATCCGCGGATCACGTGATCAACCCGATGAACAACGAGGACGTCGCGGCGGAACGAGCCGACGGCGCGGTCTGGGGATCCGTCTCGCGACGACGACGACGACGACGCATCGGCGATCGACGGGGCAACGCGTGTAGATCGCGAGTCCGTGATTCGCGGACGAAAGTTTGAGATTTTTCGATCGTCGACGTGAATCGTGAGCCGGTGTGGAAAACCGGTGATCCGGCATCGCGTCGAAACCGGGACTAAGAGACGACGGTCCGAGCGGAGACTCGAACCTCGGGGCCAAGCCTCTCACGACGAAACCTCGCGGGAGTCAACGTTCCCCGCGAGAGAGAGAGAGAGAGAGAGAGAGAGAGAGAGAGAAAAAGAGAGAGGGAGCAGATTCGAATGCGCTCGACCAGATTTTTCTCGCCGAAAAAAATCTATTTTTTTTTTTTTTTTCATAATAAAGAATCGAGAAATCATTGACAATAATTGAAAAATCGATTTTCTGTTATGAATAATCAATAAATCATTGTAAATAATAAAAAATCGATTTTTTAATAAAAATTGATCGAAAAATCGATTTTCTATAAAAAAAATAATCATAAAATCGATTTTCTATAAAAAGATAATCAAAAAATCGATTTTCTAGAAAAAAAAATAATCAAGAAATCGATTTTCTTATCATGAAATTATGAAATTTTTGATATGACTGAAATAGATGACAATAACGCCACTTGTTTAATCGTAAAACAACAAAATACAAGTCTTCGCGGTTTGTCATTGAAATTTGATCAAATACGAGCGAAACACAAAATTTGTAGGGATCATATGGAAAGCGTCGACCGACTGCGAGGGATCGCCCAGCGACAGCCACGAGCAGCGCGGGTTCCGATTGGCGCGCCGGTCGGGCGACCGCCGCGATTGGTGCGCCGATCGTCTCTAGACTCACCGTTCGTCGTGTACGTTCCAATAATCTTTGTATCGTTCGATGTTTACTCGTTTCGTGAAAAATCATACGACAAATGTGTTTTCTCAAATTTTCTCAATATCATCCGTAATTAGTTTCGCCACTATTCGGTTGACGTCGACTTGTGCATCATTGACAATTCTCGACCCAAAAAAACAAGCAAAAAACAAAAATAAAACCAGAAAAAAAAATCGTCACACGAATTATAAGAACGAAAATTATTTCCAATAAAAGTTTATCAACGATCGTCGATTGGAATCAACGTAAATTTTCAAAATCTTTCATCATCCCCTCTTTCGTGAGCACAGCCGACAAGCTTGTTCCCACGATGTTGTAAACAGACCTTGCTCGAACTTACAATCAGTCGTTGATCCGTCAATCACATCGAAACAATTCGTTCTTGTTCTTGTTTGAAAAATATATATTTTTTTTACATATATAAAATAATAATATAAAGAATAAAAGAAATATAATATACATATATATATATGCAAATACATAAATTTTGCAATGTTCGCGCACTGGATAATCTCAATATTTCTAATAATCGTTCTGACTAACGAAACGGAAAATAAAAAATCCAAAAATTCAACGTACTGCGAATTTTACGACAAACAAATTTGTTCAAACTCCAATCGTGAATGTTCAAAACCGAAAAAATGTCATTCGGACGATCCGCTGACCACGAATCACTGCTTCGTCACCTGGCATCTCGACAATTTCACCGATACCATCGAAGTCTTGAAAAAAGATTGTTTTTTCAATAACAACGATTGCAACGAAAATCATTGCATAGACGTGAAAAATTCGCGCAAGAAAAACGTATTTTTTTGTTGTTGTCACGGTGACATGTGTAACAAAAATTTCACGTGGATCCCAAAAATCGTGGAAAAAGTCGAACCGAAAGAAATAAATTTCAAATCACCGAGAAACAACGAAAATGTGTCAACGATTCTAATGTCAATATCGTTATCAACGATAGTCGTGATAATCGTCATTCTAACTCTGTGTTGTAAATTAAAACGTAAAATTCATCACGATTCATCGAATTCCAACGAAAAATTCATGTCCACGATAATTTCACCTTGTCCAAATCCGATAAATCTTCTGGAACTTAAATCCCACGGAAATTTCGGTGATTTGTGGAAAGCCAAAATGTCAAACTCAATCGTAGCCGCAAAAATATTTTCCAATCATCAACGTGAATTCTGGCAAACGGAAAAAGACGTTTATCAATTGCCACACATGAAACACGATCATGTTCTCGAATTCATCGGACACGACGAAAAATTTCAATCGTTGCAAACGGAATTGTGGATCGTCACGGTTTATCACGAAAAAGGATCGTTGTCCGATTATTTGCGTTTCAACGTTTTGACCATGCGGGAATTGTGGATTATCGCAAAATCCGTATTACGAGGTTTGTCACATTTGCACGAGGAAATTCCGTTCGGTGAAAAAATCGGCGGTAAACCATCGATCGCTCATCGCGATTTGAAAACTCAAAATATTTTGTTGAAATCAAACATGGAAGCTTGCATAGCGGATTTTGGATTGTCATTGATGTTCGATCGTGGCGAATCAAAGGGTTGCAAACACAATCGAGTTGGCACCAGACGTTACATGGCACCCGAAGTTTTACAGGGTGCCATTGATTTCGATCGCGATGCTTTTTTTCGCATCGACATGTACGCTTGTGGTCTTGTGCTTTGGGAATTGATCAGTCGTTGTATTATCAATGATTGTCACGTGGAAAATTATCGTTTACCGTTTGAAAACGAAGTTGGAACACATCCGACCCTGGACGACATGCTTAACGTCGTTGTTCATCGTGGACAACGTCCTGGCATATTGAACGGTTGGCTTCGTCATTCGGGATTGATTTGTTTGTGCGAAACCATGGAGGAATGTTGGGACGTTGATTCGGAGGCGAGACCATCAGCCTCGTGCGTTTACGAACGTATTTGTCAATACTTGAATAACGAAGTTTCGATTTTACATCGATGATTTATCGTTCGATACGAACAAACGGGCAATTTTATTGACGGAAAAGGACAAAAAAAAAAATAAAAAATTAAATACAACGATAAAAAGGTCGAACACGCTGAGTGAAGGTCATCCACGAAGGACAGGACGCGATAGTTGTGGTTTCGTTTAGAAACATCGACAACAACAACAACAACAACAACGAGAACTACAACGACAACAACAACAACAACAACAACAACGAGAACTAGAACGACGACAACAACAACAACAACAACAATAACAATAACAACAACAATAACAACAACAGCAACAAAACAACGACAACAACCAAAATATCGTGTCAACTTGTGATGATGGAGTTTTAACAAATTTTCGCACGACGTCACTCGAATGAGAAGATAACAATGAAAGGAATACTATTTTAAATTGTGATTTTTATTATTATTATTATTATTATTTTTTGAGTTTTTTAACTTTTTTTTTAACCCGTCGAGGTCCCTAGGGGGTCAAAATGACCCCAAGTGCAATTTCAAGCCGAAAACATTTTTTTTTTCATAAAAATTAAAGAATTACAAAATTGTGGAAGGTATATGATTTTTTTTAGTTAAAAATTGGGGTTTTCACGTGTTGACCGGTCAATGATATTTTTTTTCCGCCATTTTGTAAAATTTGATATTTTTTTGTCTTGTTTAATTTTAACCTTCGACGTCATCAACGATCGCGCAAATTCTTCGATTGTGATGACCGTGTTGAGATAGTGAGCATGAATTTAATATCGTACGAATGATTATTGGGTGAAAATTCGTTACGGTTTGTCGTGAGAGGAATTTATGTGGAAACGATTAATGAAAACTTGTGATCGATGCGAAATACCGTTTATCGTTGTTTCAGGTAAATAGAAATCGTGTGTGTTTGATATTGTTGCGGTATAGGCTCGACACACGTGTATTCGGAAAAATTGTAAATATTCATACATGTGTACTAGGGTGGTCCCTAATGGGGGTGTTGACGAATTTCGGCAAGTGCACCCCCCACATAGGTTCAAAATGAATTGATAAAAATATGTGCGAAACCCCAGCACTGTGGTTCAATGAGAAAACGTGACTGTAAACTCGTTCTGTTTCCCATTTGAATAACATGGAATTGTCCGACTAATTCGGTAATTATTTTTTCGCGTTGTCCCTGAACACGCGAAAAATTCTTCATTCACACAAATCTATTGTCAATGGGTATGACTACTCCCACATTTTTCTTACAAGACATAAATCACGAATAAATTTCAATTTTTGTTGAAACCCGGTTTATCAGTTGTTATCATCGTTCATCGGTTCGCCGTTATCGATAATACACAGTTGAGGTGTTGTAAAAAAATCGTACGAGTAGTTACACCCTTTGACAATAGATCCATGTGAATAAAGAATTCTTCGCGTGCTTCCGGACAACTCGAAAAAAATAATTACCGAATTAGTCTGAAAATCCCATGTTAATCAAATGGGAAACGAAACGAGCTTATAGGCACGTCTTGTTATTAAACCACAGTGATGGGGTTTCGCACATATTTTTATCAATTCATTTTGAGCCTACCTGGGGGGTGCACTTGTGAAAATTCGTCAACACCCCCATTGAGGACCAACCTAAAATACATACCGCCGATGTGACGGATCGCGTCGGTGAAGCAGCGCGCAATTACCGAACGAACAGATTCGTTACGCGTTAGTTCGAAATCGCGTAAAATTATGGTTTATTAAATAACGGGTATTGCCGATGGTTGAAAAAAAAAAAACAAAACGAAATTAGAAATAAAAAAATTAAAAAAAAAAAACGTGAATATGTTCGTCGCACGAAAGGTTCTCGGTTGTGCGCATGCCTGAAGCGCACGACCGAACGGGGTCAACCGATTAAACACGACCACAACGACTCGAAACGATCATTAAATCGTTGCGTTATTATTCCATTATATTACAATATAAATCGTGTGAACACGCGGGTGTACACGTTGCGAATTATAATTGCCAAGGGCGGATGGGGGGACGGGAGGGGAAATATTTTTTTACTGTTATTATTGTTATTATAATTTTTTTTTTATCATTCCACAGAAGCATTTGTATTATCGAAGTATCATCGAGCTATCTGTGTTATTCCATTAAAATCGCGAGTCCTTATTGGGAATATAATAAACGGCTGTTGCGCATTCACCGACGATAAAACCCATTCGTAAGTCATGATATTGAATTATCATTATGCGTTTTCATACACTTTATTTTTTTTATTTTTTTTTATTTTTCAATTGCCGATGGGAATATCATTGCGTGTTTGTTTGAATTTTTATTCCATTGATTACACATTGTTGACTAATGGATGATTTTGTGTTTAATGGTTTTTTTTTTGGGTTTGTTTTGTTATTTTGTTTTGTGTTGTTTTTTCGTTTTTTTTTTGTTTTTTTTTTTTACAAAATTATTCATACGTCGAATGTTATGGTTTGATTTTCGGAAAAGAAGAAGATAGAAAATAGAAGAATATTATTCACGACGGAAATATAAATCAATCCGACGAAGCGACCCGAATGAATATGGTTTATGCGAATTTGAGAAAAAAAAAAAATAAATAAAGTTTTTCGTCGTTAAATCGTCGACAGAATGTGAGATTAAAAAGATAAATAAATATAAATATATATATATTTATATATATATATATATATATATATATATATATATATATATATATATATATATATATATATATATATATATTTTTGCAAGAAAATTGTATCAACTAAATTACAAATAAATCTCATACGCTTAAATTTGAAAAAAATACATTTTTTTTGTTGATAATTCGCTAACCTTTTTTTGACGAACACAACACTGGACGTTTCCCATTCTGGTAATGTTTTTTTTTTTTTGTACCTTCACGAAAGTGAATGACCGTTTCTGTTAAAATGAATCAAAGTCGATTATTTGATTGTCTATATACGTGTTATAAAAATATATAACGCGCACCGGAAACCGTGATTGTGAAACACGCGCGTAATAATTCATAATCCACGTTCGAATTATCGTTAAGGGTGGTTAGGGAAAAATTCGTGAAGGTGCGTTGTCAGCACTATCAAACGGTTACTGAGAAGAAATTATCGGGGCCAACGACATCGCGACGGAAGCTGATGGGGAAGCCAAGCGGGGGTGGATTCGAGACGTTAGCGAACGAGTGAACGAACGGACGTTAATACCCACTGAGATACGGATCAACGTCTTTCCGCATCGTTGAATCTAACAATCAGTTCATCAATATATCGACTACCTGTTTATATAGCTTCATGCGAATTCGAATTTATCAATTGTTTTTCACAAAGTCCGCCATTTTGTATTCGCCATTTTGAATTATCGAAAATGTGATATTAGAATTATTGTAATCAGCGAGACCACGAAAAATACATACCGTCGTGAATGCAAATTCAATTTGGTTGTTCGAAGAAGAAAAAAAAATCCGCCATTTTGAATCACAAAAAAGCCGGCAAGCACGGGAAGGATGTATGTTTGAAAATTCTGATAAAAGACATACATATCTCGCTTGACACGAAATGGTCGAAAACTTCGCGTACATATGTACGGACAATTTTCTATTTCAACGATGTACCAAAAACGTTTGCGAAAAACAAGCATTTCTGTGGATCAAAGTTTAGTGTGATTTTACATAAACAACAATCATAACATGACTCGAAAACAATGAATACTGTTGGCTAGTCGTCCATCCACCCCAAGTCGTACCAAGCTTCGAAAAAAAAAACACGCGACGCAGTCGCTGTCATACCGACAGATGGTAATCCGAACAAATCTCACGGTTTCAATGTGTATTTTAAACGGTCAATCAAACGCCGATCATCACAGCAGGCACAGCAGTGAAAATTATATCGTTCAAGAACAAATAAACGAAACGTAATTGTGTCATTATTCGCGTACAAGTAAAATGGTAGTTTTTTTTCGTCATCTATAGGTTATTATCTTTTGCATACACCTACAACCGCGCCATTAGCGTCTTAATTTTGAAACAAAGTTTCGCACAAACATTTCGACGATTTTTTTTGCCTGCTCGAGCTTCGTTGCTTCGGCTTTCATATGATTACGATTGATACGTACATCACGATCACGTAGTGATAAGAGAATTTTCAACTTTGTTCGTTAACAACAAATCCGTTGGACAATAATTTCACGAGTTACACGAATATGAACGACGAAAATAGCTCGATAAGTCGAATATTCCTGACACACATAAGTTCGTCATAAATGAAAGTCAAAGTAAGAGACGCACTTTTTGATTGTAATTTTTGTTTTTTCAATTTTTTTTTCTATTAATATTGATTTCGTGACGATAATTCGATAAATATTTTGCATTTTGCAGAGAAAACCGATCGAAATGTTGGATAAAAATGAAAATTGTCGCCACAACGAAAGCCTATTTTCAACATCGATGACGCAATGTGATTATTCAAAATTTTTGCCATTGTTTCGAATGATAAAAAGGAAAAAAAAATAGAAATAAACACCAATTGGTGTGAAATATATTTGCAGGTTCGAAGATGTTGCGAAGGTGCAATCGGATGATGGCTGATGCCGGTGTCTACGAGAACCTGCGCACCACGGCCAACCACTTAAAGGCCAATCCCGTTCACTTGGTCATCTGCGTCGTTATCGCGGTTTCTTTGGCCATACCGCTTTCCATCTTTGTTCTCTTCGCCGTTGTCAATGTCGCCTTTGCCTTCACGAGTTTCGTGGTGATTGAAGGTTAGAAAATTTTTCAACGCCCGATGGAATATTTTCATCCGAGTACTTCGATGTACGATGGAAAAAATATGTATTTTTTCATTCACAATCGTTCGTTTCAGTGACGGTCCTGTCTATAGCCACTGCGATCTTGTGCTGCATCTTGTTTTGCATAATGAGCACGTTAACCGCGATCGGAGTGTGCGTAGCCATGATTTACTACGTCACTCGTTACGTTTCGTCCTTCGTCGAGGGTAGAAAGGCCAAGGCGAAGCACGCACAGTTGAGTATCAATTGAAATTGTTATTAATAACACTGGTTTACACGAAAAAAATTAATCTCGTGCGAAAAGTGGTTTACCAGCCTCATTTCGGGTCGCTAAAAACTAAAATTACTGTCATTTATTTATTTGCAAAAAAAGCGTTATTGACTAATAATATAATAACTTTTTGTCCGCGATAGTCGGAACCTGTAAAAAAAAAATTTCAACTAATAAAAAAAATTAAACTAGTGTTATCAATTGGAAAAAAGTTTAAAAAGAAAAAAAAAAAAGTTACTGCGAGTACTGTTTCGATAAAAATTTGTTTTTTTCCGTTCGCAGTCCGACTCCAAAAGTTTCGGGTGCTTCGTCGCTCCAACAAAATTCAGAAAAAGCGGAGCCGGGAACCAAAGCTCGTGAATCAACGATTGTCAGCGGCAAATTATCGCCAGTCGGTATTAAATCCGTAATTTTCGATAGCGATTTATTTACAAAACTGGATTTAAACGAAAAAAAAGACGATGAACTTTCCACGCCGTTTCCGAGCTCCGATGAATCCATGTGAATTAAATCGTGTGATTTACGAGCCGATTAACAATTCACGTGTATGTGTGAATTTTTTCACCGTTAAGAAACTCGACGTGTTTCTTATTCAGAGTATTTCAAATTGAGTATTGATATTGTTTATGCGATAAGAGAGGGCCCATGACGTAGGCGTAGTCCTACACACGTACACACACAATGAAAAAAAGCTGCAAGTTGAAACTTGCAATTCGCTTCCTCTGAGTTGTAAGTAGTGAACGGAGATTCCTTTATGAAGTAGCAAGAATGAGGGAGCTATGACGGAGCACTTATCTTTTGGCTTCCTCATAAAGGAATCTTCGTTCACTACTTACAACTCAGAGGAAGCAAATTGCAAGTTTCAACTTGCAGCTTTTTCATTTCTAATCGATCATAGTATCCGATATTCGAATGTTATTCAAACTTAGGAACTGAAAAAGTGTTCAGATTTATAAAAACTGCGTCCACGTCGCGAGTTCCAGTTCAATTAGAGCAGCTCGTTCATTCTACTGTTTATTGACACTATACCGCGTATATGAAATAAAGTTTTATAAAATTTGAACGCGTCGTTCAATGTCTACCAAATTTGCTTACGAATAGAGGTAAACGTCTATAAATTTCACCACGGTCCGTCAATTATTTTTGAATTTGCAAAGGTTAGAACTTCAAAATTTCCAATTGCTCTAAAATGCGATCCGATTGGCCGATCTTCGCCAAATTTAATATGTATCACAGCTTAATGATATTCCATAGTTGTAGAGAATTTGAATCCGATTGATTGAAGTTAACGACAAATAAAGCGACAAAGTTCATTTTTTGAAAAATTCAAAATATCATAAAATCAGAACTTCTCGACGGATTCGGCTCAAATGCAATACCATACATCCTTAGGTATAACTCTATATTTGAAGAACTATTTAGACGAATATCTCAAAATTTGGGGACGCTACAGTGGTAACAGACATTTTTTGAAAATTTCAAAACGCTGTAAAATTCGAACGGATGCGTCGATTAATGCAAAAATTATACAGGACATAGAGATTGTATGACACCACATGCGTGCAAAATCTGAGCGCTGTAGCTTGAGCCGTTCTCGAGTTATAGACATTTGAATTTTGGAGGGTCGATCCACACACACACACATACATACACACACACACACACACACACATACATCCGGACATTTTCTACAAATGCAATTTCTGGATGTTTTAGGTCATTTTGAACCTATTGACATTAAGATCTCGAAAAAAAATTTTCGGACCATCACAAAGCTTCCTTTATGAGGAAGCAAAAAAATCAATAACAATTATATTAACGATGATACAAAGGTGTAGATAAATTATTTATGCGTATTGCTTTTTTTTTTTTCATGAACCAAAAAAATTGCAATCGAGTCAATTGAAAAGTCGTTGCGACGGAGCTGCAAATTCACTCGTGGTTCGATTCTGCTTGTTTCGATCGTTCGGCTGCCGTTTCCACTTCGTTCCACAGATCATCCTCCAGCTTGGCGGCGTTCTTTTCCGTTTTCTCATAGTTGAAAGTGTGAATCACGTGCGCTTTACCGTCGGTGACATCTTGAATTTCAGGAAAAAAAAAAGAAGATAGAATGAAAATTGGGGAGTTATTTTTTTTCAAATAATCTTGATATCGATCCGTGCATAAAAAAATGGTAATAACATTTTTATCGATTAACTCACAGCCTTTAACCATATCCTTCGGAGCGCCAAAATCCCATCTTATTCTGGTCAGTTCTTTGTAATAGCCTAATTTCTTTCTGCAAACAACGAAGAACAACGATTGTGTCGTATCGCAAACAGTCATAATCGATTAGATTGTTGACGAACGACTTACCGTCCGATCTTCAGAGTTTCTTGATCCCTGCAACTCGGTTTTCTTTTTGTGAGGTTATTTTTAAGCGACTCCGATTGATGAATCTCCAGCAGCAGTTTATTCTTATCGGCTTCCAATTCATGCTGCGAACAGGTCAATGGTGAGATTCGCCTGCGAACGAGTCAGGAATCGTACAATCATGGGTATTGGAAAAATATATGGGTCGCCTTACCAAATTTTTGCTCGCCTCGGCCCATTTTTCTCTCTGCGTCCAGAGGTTATGTTGCTGAACATCAAGAGATCCGTCCAGAATCGTGATATCCGACTTCAGCTCTTCGGCTTTTGCGTTTAATTCTGAAAACCACCCAGAAAAAAGAAACACTGAAGTCGTAAAAAAATTATTCCAGAGCTTTGACAACAAACTGTCTTACCGGACAAATGTTTTTCCTGGAGTCTTTGATTGTCGTGCATCCCGGAAATACGCGATTCCACCAAGTTCATTAATTCATCTGTACTCAAGACTCTGTGTCTGTCTCTCACACTCAATATTTCGTCCATTTCGACGAAACAATTGTTTCAAATGACTATCACACGAATATTGTTTTGAAAATTTTGAAAATAACCGTGGCCGCGTCCGTGAGGAACGGAGTGAGATGGAGAACGCCGACTCGCTAGAGTCGCTGGCTCGTCATGGGCGACAGCTTCGTCCGACGTTCCGCCACCAGCCGCCTGGCGGCGTGACGATCGCTCTCGAACGAAAAACCGTTCTCGCGGACATTGTCGAGCTTAGTTTTTTCCGTTTTTTCTTGGAAAATAAGTGTCAACAATTTTTTTCATAATCACATTCGTGTTCAACAATTTTTTCGCATCGATTGATCACTCGACGAACGAAATTCGTCGATATCGAAGATCGTAGCGTCATCTGTCGACCAGCCCCAGTCTCCGGTGATTGTCCAGCTTCGTTTTTTTTCCCCGGAAAATAAGGGTAAACAGTTTTTTTTTTTACATCGTCAACGAACGTAATTGATGGGTATTCACAAAATTTCGGCCAACTATTTTTTTTTTTAATTGAGCGAACGGTTTTGAACAGTTTATGAACATTTTTTTTTTATTTTCCATAAATTAAATCGGTTCGATCGACCGGCGGCCAACTTCACTGGGGTCAGCCGTGCGTCCCTTGTTTTTTTTTTCTCAAGACCTCCACGAATCCAAACGTGAGTCGTGAGTGCGTGTGAGCGCAGTGCGCACCAACCCCCAAAAGGCGGTATTACGTGGGGTTATCGGCGTGTTATCGTCCTGGATTCGCGGGTTTCTCAACGCCAATATAGCTCCGTGCTGTAATTCGTTGCAACGAAAACTAAACAAATGGACAAGTCACACGATTTTATATTGAAACGCTGATGAGACGCGTATTTCGCAGGTTGGTGGGAAAAAATAGATATACATATATATATATATATAGATATTTTTCTCTATTTCCCACTTTGAGCGTTGTACGCGAGTGATTTGCGCAGCTCCTCGCCCGCCCCCTCCCCTCCCCTCCCCCCGGTCGCGGATCGATAATTCGATTCGGTTTCGTTCAATCCTAACCTAAATTCCGGCTTCTCGAAACTGTTAACGAACCGTGTCCCTCGACGGCCCGCCAATTAATCTTCGTCACGTCGATCGTACAGTTCGTCGTTGGTTTATTTTTTCTACGTGTAATTTCGTTTCTTTTTTTTTTTTTTCACATTTTTTTTTAGGTTAGTCATCGATTGTCATTGAGTTTTCTGATTATGATTTTTTTTTTTTTTTTTTTTTCGTTTGTTGTTTTTGTTGTAAAGGGATTAGATCAAGATGTACAATGGCATCGGGCTGCAAACACCCAGAGGTTCGGGTACCAACGGTCACGTACAGAGAAATTGGGCGATTGTGAGAAAAACCAAGGACAAAGTTAGTTACAAGAGCGACGATGGAAAACTCGATCAATTGAGTAAACAGCCGAACAAAGAAATTTTGGATCATGAGAGGAAGCGAAAGATCGAGGTCAAGTGCGCCGAACTCAACGATATCTTGGAGGAGCAAGGGTGAGATATATATCGATATACGTAACTCCTTTTTTTTTTTTTCGGAGCGTCAATTATGCGTCATCGATTGGGAAAAGATGTAGCGTTTAATGATAGGTCCGACAACTTTGAAGAATGTTTGAGGCGATGTGCTTATGTCGGCTCGGTTGTCATGAGTGGGAGTGATATAGCACTAGCAGCTCTTGCCGAAGAGCTAGAGAGAGAGAGAGAGAGAGAGAGGACCGAAGGAAAATGTTGCCCTTTGCCCTGAGCATTGTCAAAATGCATGATTTTTCTGAGCGGACGGAATATTTGAGTTATTTTTTTTTTTTTTTCATCACAAATACGTACGAAATCTATAAATATTCCAGTCCGGCCAAATATTTATTAACCTAGCAATGCGAGGCAATGGGATTACACTTCCAAATCAAAGATCACACATAATATATATAGATATATATTTTTATTGCCTCGATAATAATTTAATTTTGTAATAAAATAATAATAATAATAAAGATAAATAAAAATGGAAAGAAAGGAGTAAAACAACAATTTTATTTATTTTCTTGTCAAACCTTTGTCAATAACGATGATTTGTGACTTAATATTTAGAAATCGTTTTGATAAAAATTGCTAAATATTGAAAAATTAAATTGAAAAAGGGAAGAGACATTTTTTTTTGTTTTTCTAATAAAAATGTCGTGTTCGTTGCCGCAGATTCACGGCCGAAGAAGTGCAGACAAAGGTCGAGGCGTACCGTTTCATGCTGATGGGCAGTGACGCAAAACCATCTGTGCCCCAAGACGAATTCGGACGAATAAAGTGAGTGAAACATTCAAAACATTTACCTTCGTCGCTTGTGCCATGGCTACGTATTTTTTTTTCAAGATATTGCGTGTTTCACGTTTTCACGTTTCGTGAAAAAAAAAAAAAAAGAAATCCATGTATACATATATGTATGTATAATAATTCACACCCCACACGCGTACTGCAAACGTCTCCGCGACCGTCTGATCCAGGATTACGTCTCAGCTAAATCCTCAAAGATGACTTTTCGAGCTTTCGAAAGCCCGTGCCCGCGAAAAAAACCAATATATCTCACCGACATGAAAATCTCCCGAATCGCCAGACTTTAATACGTGACAATATATATTATAAACTTTTTCGTGACCGACCACGGAAAAATATGTGAACTAAGTCGCAAGGCGAAAACTCGCAACTCTCTTCCTCCGAATCGTAGATTCGTGAAAAAAGATTCCTCTGTGAGAAAGCATTTTTCCAAATGCTTCAGACAAACGTTTGCACACCCGAATCTTGAAGAATGACGGAAAAAAAAAAATTTTCACCGAAAAAAAAAAAATTTATCGAAAAACCATTTTTTTTCGAACTGCAAACGAAATCTTGGTCCCAACAATCAACTACTTTCGTATCTCTGTGTGAATCAACCGCAGGATTCTACCACAAATGTATCAGAGTGTGATTGAACCGTTAGATTCGATTTTCGTCAAAATTTGGGGGATGAAAACCTTTAAAAGTCCACATAACTTTTTTTCGGGCACACTACAAACGAAAACCCGTTCACTACAAACGTTCGCACACCCAAATCTTGAAAAATGACCAAAAAAAATCATTTTTTTCTCCGTTTTTTTCTCCTTTTTTTTTTCTCTCCATTGAAAAACCATTTTTACCACACACCATTTTTACCTATGGTTCTATGGTGTTTAGTTCTTGTGTCAAAAATTGTTGGAGTAAATATTTATTTTTTTTGGTTTGTCACTTCGTCGTATAAGTTGCACTTAAGTGTCTGTCATATTTTGAGTCCCAAATTCCCATCCGATGACCCCAGCAAAGTGAAAACACAATTTTCATCGTAATTCGAACGATTTTCAATTTTCCAGCCGCCATATTAGTTCAGCTATTTCGTTTTTGGTGATGAACCTTTTTTTTTTTTTTTTTTTTCAAAAGTACGCATCTTTCCGATAAAGAAAGCATATCGGGCAAACCTGTATTCTGTTGATATTTCAGCTATGATAAATTAATCCAATAAGCATTGCATGTTTATCAAATGACAAAAAATATCAAAATTACTGAGGCTTGGGTTAATATTGAGATAGGGAGAAGGGCCTTGGCGAATATTTTTTTAAAATTATTTGGAAACTATGTGGGGGGGGGGGGGGTGTTTCTATTTTTATTAAAAAATGACCCTTGCCAAGAACCAGTCTAATATATATATATACATATATTTGCCTCAGCCCGCCGGGCGGTGAGGAGGGGGGGGGGGACTCGTCGAGTAGCGACGAGGGGCAGAACGGACGAGCATAATCAATCTGCGAGCTCCAATATCGCGAGGGTTCGTCCGGTCCAGGGCTCGATGCCAGCAGAGCGGGGTGTCGGAGGGGGCCGGGAGGGGGCGAGGAAGAGAGAGGGAACGTTCGAACGTTGAAATTTTTGTGGCGGCACCTAAGGGTGAGTGAAATTCGGTCCGGTCGAAGGGGGATGAAAACGCTTCGTTGATTCGCACATCCGCGTACAACGGTCTCGAGGACCACCCTGATATCGACTTCTGCACCCCCGTCCCCCTCCTTCCTACACGGTTAGGCAGGGTGGGAGAGGGGCGCCGGCGCTTTTACGTCGATCCCACAGCAATAACCGACCTCGCGGAAGAGCCGGAGCTGGATGCTGCGAGATCGCACGACACTCGCGCATCGGAAACGTGAAAAATCCAACCGAGGACGGTGAAGAGAGTCGTCGAGTTTTCGAGCAAACCGAAGGCCAGACACCCCATCGTTGTCTTTTTAATGTGTTCTCGTGTGTGTGTGTGTGTGTGTGTGTGTGTTTGAGTGTTGTGTGGACTCTTGTTAATGAACGTTAATCGACAAAAAAAAAAAAAAAAAAAAAAAGTGAAACTTCGCGTGGACGATCGCGGATTCGCTTTTTCTCGAGATTCGAAGCGTTCTTCGCGGGTTGAGGAAAAAAAATGTCAGGGCGTAGTGACGCGTCCGGCGAACGTCGAGCGTTTGGAAAAAAATTTACAAACGACAATTACGATCGCGCGATTTGTGTTTATCGTCGAAACGAAAGGAGAAGAATCATTCGCAATCGCACAAAAGGAATCTTCCAACGGAAAAATATATATCTTAATTTTTTTCTTTCGTATTGAGAGAATTAAAAAAAAAAAAAGGAAAAGAAAGAATAATTTGAATTAATGAGATTAAGGAGGAAAATAAGATCCAAACGACACGAGGAGAGAAAAAAACGTAGATTGAAATTTTTTATCCGGGGAATATTGCGAAATAGTGGAGAAAAGTGATGATTGTTTATTGATGAATTGATAAATGATGATGATGATGATGATAATAATAATAATGTAGCTTTAACGATTTTAGTGAAACGTAAAAATCACAAAAGTCTTCCACTAGTCCGTAATTAATGATTAATTATTAATAATTTTGTAATTAAATGCGTAGATGATAAAATATTTCTCGCGTTGATAATATTTTAATCTGCTGAAAAAAAAAAAATAAATCAAATAAAAATCAAGCAAGAAGATAATTAATTTATTTTTGTCAATAACGATGATTCGTAATTTAATATAAAAAAATCGCAGAATAACGAATTTTCGTTGAATAAAAAAGAATTTTCTAAATGAATTATTTAAAAATCGTTCGACGAAAAAAATTGCCAAATTATGAGAAAATTAAATTGAATGAGTTAAAAAAAAAAAATTAAAAAAAATAAAATAAAGAGACGACGTTAAAAAATTGAAAAATTCGTGTAGAGTTGGTTCTTGGTTCCGAATGATTGATGACGAAAGCAAAGTGCAATTGCAACGAGACGTCCTCTCGATTCTACGATAACGTGCAACTTCCATTAGCCCGAAGCTACGTGTGATTACGACGTTGCAAGGATTGTGCATCGGGGGGCGAGGGGGGGGGGGGGCATCTATCGAGTGGTTCACGTGTTGTGTACTTGTGTTCGTGTTCGTGTGTGTGTGTGCACTCGAAATTCGGACTACCTGTGGTTGGCCAAAACGACGTGTTTCTCAAATCTCTCGACGTTCGTCGCAACACTATCGGACCAACGTTCTGCGAACAAGCACACCGAAAACCTTTCTACGCTCTTAGAAAATTTCAACTCATTCGCGAAAATTTTCGTTTCAGTTCAAATCAATCGATAATTCTGTATGAATATCGATTAACCATCTCAATCCACGTGTCTCCAATTGACATTCGATCGAAGACATTTTTTTTTATCATTTGTGTGAAATTTTACTTTTCTTTTAACCATTTAAAAAATTTTTTATTTTTTTTTAATTTTTTCAAATGAAATTTTTTTAACGAAATCGTCGAAACTCTCGACGAATTCCACGCGATTATTTATCCACGATGTTTATTAAAAAGTTTTAAAAACTTACAAAACATATATATGTATATGTAGAGATATATAAATCCACGTGTCTCCAATTTTTATTCAATCGAAACGGGGTGTTTGATTATTTTTTTTTTCCTATTTTATATATATATATATATTTATTTTTTTTTTGCTAATGAAAATTTTACGTGTTCGATACTATTGAATATCTCGAAGACGTTCACGTGATTATTTATATACGATATTGATTCGGGAAATACCAACAAAAAAATATCTACACACATAGAAACATATAAGTATGAATGAATAAATAAACAAATAAATAAATAAATATCTAATAAAATGCTGATGACAAATGTTTATGGAAATTGTGCCTAGTCCATCTAGCGTGCCTAATCCAAACGTCTTCCATAAATTAATCTAAATCTAATTGAATGAAAGAATGATAGTAGCTTAAAAAAAAAAATAACTAAGAAAAAAAGAGCGATGAAAAAAAAAATGTAACAGAAGAAAGAAAATTTAAAAGAAGAAAAAGGATACGATAATATAATAATAGCGATAATCGAGTGACGAATGGAACGAGAATCATTGTCTTCCGTGAATGATTGAGTGTAAAGAAGAAGAAACAGAAGAAGAATAATGATAAAAAGGGAAACAAAATAAATCAGTAATAGTGACAATCGTTTAACGAAGAAATGAGAATTTGTCTTCCATAAATGTTCGAGATTGCGGATAAGCTTTTGAGAGAATAATTATCAATGGCTGAGGATAAGACGGAAGCAGAAGTGAACGAGACGAATAAACCGGAAAACCATTACCCACCTCAACCCCCATTCACGTTCTTTCCGGGACGGATCGACGATTAGCCGAGTGAGAGTCTCCAGCCGACGATTATCCACCGACGACGAATCCTACAAGTGGAATTGCAATTTTTTTCAAAGTGGAGAAATAGGAAAAAAAAAAAACGACAACGAAAAAAGTCAGCCTCGGTTTACGGAAAATAAACAAATGAATAATTTTTGTTTTTCAACGATTGGGGGCCCAAGTATTTTCTCCATCGGCTGGAAGAAAGTTTTCAAGGAAGAAAGACTTCGAAGAATTGAACAAACGCGTGGAAGAAAAATAAGAAGAATAAAAAAAAACGAATTTATTAAAAATTTGAATATTAATTTTTTTTCGTTTTTATAATTTATGAAAATAAGAGAATTGAAAGGATATTGAAAAAGAAGAAGAAGAAGAAACAAGAGATTTTTTAATCATTAGAATATTTTATTTTGTTATTTATTTATTTGAAAAAAATAAAAATAAAAATAAAATAACAACAACAAAGATTCAAAGATTTTGGGCATCGATGACGATGTCCACGTCCGTGGCGGGTACGTCGGCACGTGGACGCGGTCCAGCCGATGGTCGAGCGTTTTTCGAACGATTGTGGCGCGGAAATTTTTTTCTCGATCGTCAGCGAGTGTTCAAACGTTCGCGCAAACGCAAATTGCACGGTGCTAATGGCAATAAAAAACGTAAATTGGGACAAAACGTTGGAAAGCAGCATTGTTGCTGCTGTCAACGTATACAATTGCATCTGCTTGCCGGACGACGAAACAACGTGAGATCCGTCGTCAGGTGAATTTTTTTTGTTTATTATCTTCTCATTTTTGTCCCACGAGTCCAAACAAAGTGAATGAATTTATTTATTTATTTTTTTATTGTTTTTTTTTCATCCCTCAATTGGTCACAGTTTGAAAAAAAATGTGAAATTTATTACATAATGGAAAATTGAGAGAAAGAGAGACGGAGAGGGAGAGAGAGAGAGAGAGAGAAGAAGAGAGAAATTGAGTGACAGAGAGAGAGAGAGAGAAAAAAATTAGAGAGAGATAGAGGGAGGGAAAAAAATTGTTAATAAGAAAAAATGTAGGATGAAAAAAATATATGAAATTTGCTTTATAATGAAAAATTGAGACAGAGAGAGAGAGATAGAGAGAGAGAGAGAGAAAGAGAAAGAGAAAAATTAAGAGACAGAGAGAGATAGAGTGAGGAAAAAAAATTGTTAATAAGCAAAAATGTAGAATGAAAAAAATATATGAAATTTGCTTTATAACGAAAAATTGAAATAGAGATACAGAAAAAGAGATGGAAAGAGAAAGAGAGACATTAAGAGACAGAGAACGAGATAAAAAAAAATTTAGAGCCCCAGAGAGATAGAGAATAAAAAAAATTGATAATAGAAAGAAAAAAAAACGTGGCTTGTTGTCTTCTGGGGTGCGAGTCATTTTTTTTTCTACGAGTCCCCAGTCCCTCCCTCGGACGGTTGGGCTCTCGTGGTGCGTGATAGGGATGCCGAGAAAAGAGAACAGCTGGATTGTATTGATCGCGAGGGGATGGTCGGAGGGGGGGAGTGGGGGTAAGGGGTTCGTCGTTTCGTCCCGCTCTCTCGCACCCCTTGTGGTTCGCTGCGAACAATTTCCTCGTCGACCGGGGTCTCTCTCCCTTCCTCCGGATTTCGAGCGTCGCGAGGGGGTAGTCCACCCAGTGTGTTATGTCACCTCCATCGGGCATTGTTAATCGTGTATTCTCGGCCGCAACGTTCTCGATCATCGTCGTCGTAACGCCGCTCGCGTTCGCAAACTGATTTTCCGAAAAAATATTCATTATTCACAATTTGACATCGATCTGTTTTTCTTAATCTGCGAGTTATTTTATCGAACTTTTATCACAAATTTTTCACATTATTCGATAATATAATGACTGTTAAAATTGCACGGTACGTTGGAATTTAATTAGCAGTAGTAGTGAAAGACACATACATATATATATATATATCTATACATTCATTTATTTATTTATGTATTTATTTATTTATTCACTTATTCACTTATTTAATTAAACACGTATTTATTTATTTTAAACGATGCTGCGATTTGTGGTGTCTGTTATATTGTAAAAAGGCCACCAAACTGATTTCTGTAGCCCATTGAATTTGTTTTGATGTGTTTTGTTTATTTATTTATTTGACTATTTATTTATTTATTATTTTACTTATTCAATTAAAAATGTATTTATTTATTGTAAACGATGCTGCGATTTGTGGTGGCTGATATATTGTAAAAGGGCCATCGAACTGATTTCTGTATCCCATTGAATTTGTTTTGATGTGTTTTGTTTTTTATTCATTTATTTATTTATTTATTCATTTTTTCACTCGAGTCAATGCGATGGGTTGTTTGATATTAAAACATTACGGGACACCCGGTATATATTAAAATCCACGAGTTAGTTATAATAATCCTCATATTAGTTAACGTGATATTGGAGGCGAATTACGATCACGTAGTTTTTAAAAAAAAATCGAAGAGGTTTACTCTGAAAATTCAATTAAAAAATTGTTTCACAAATTTTTGCAAAACTTTTTGACCATACAAGCACGCAGAACTGAACGATATGATAGGATTGATTTTTTTTTTTTTCATCAAAATAGGGATTATTTTGACGAAAAAATAAATGTGAAAAGGAATTTTGACGAAAAAAAAAATCCAACGGATTCCCAAAGAAAATTAATTCGAGTTTCGTTGAATAATTTTTATTTATTTATTTTTGTCTTTGTTTTTTTTTTGTTTTGCAGCGTACGCGAAACGCATCAGATAGCCGAGGCTCAGCAGGAAAAAAATGCAAAATTGCGGGAAGCGTTTGGAATATCGGAATTTTTCGTGGAGGGAAGCAGTTTGGATCCGGAGAGACACGCGCGCGAGGCCGAGGCGAGAAAAGCGGCGAGTAAAATTTACGATCTGGTGAGAACACCGTCGCCGGAAGTAAATGTAATATCGGCCGGTGGAGGCCAAAACGTCGATCCAACGACGACGACGACGACGATGACGCAGACGACAAACGCCGGGACGACGTCCGCGACGATGGAAAAAAAATCAAAAAGAAAACATTTGCGAAGCAGCAGCAGCAGCGCGAAGAAGAAGAAGGGAAAAAAACACAAAAGAGACAGGTGTGAAATTTGACGGGCGAGCCGGTGTGGAAGCCTCGGTGGAGTCTCGACGAGTTACTTTTTTTTTTTTTTCCTTATTTTTTATCAGTTCCGACGACGTTGAAAAAAAAATTCTATAAAAAAATTTTGATAAAAAATTTAATTCAATTTGTATTTGAATGAATGAAGAAAATTAGGTATTTTTTCGACAATGATCGATTGAAAATCCGTCGAAGACTGATAAAAGAGACTGGTCGGGGCTTCAAGACACACCGAAGCCATGCAAGATTTAAAAAAAAAAAAAAAAAAAAAAAGTATGAAGAGAAAAAGAAAAATAATTCTATTGACCCCTCAAATCCCTGTAGATCACCCACACTATCGCTATATATTTATATATATATATATATATTTATTTATATATTGACTATTTATATTTTTTTCCTTTTTTTTTCATAAATATTCGTCGATTAACCATTTCATTTACCGCTATTCTCACACCTCTTCATAATACGCTTATACCACACAATTTAACTATATTTATATATATATATATATATATATATATAATATTAATATTGTTATATATACATATAGTTATATGAACCGGCCCCCGCCCCCCTTTCCCGAAAAAATGACAGACGAATAGTACCGAATCATGATACGACCACACTAACACTTATAGCAATGCCAAATGTCCTCTGTCTCTCAGTCCTTATGACGCTCTTAAAAAAAAAAAAAACACAAAGAAATTAAGAAAAAAAATCAAAAATCTTCGTCCACTGTCTCTCATATCCCGTACACCTTTCTCTGTTTCAAACAGAACTGTGGAGGACTTGGTGCCTACCTGAGAGGGTAGGCACAGTAGGTAAGTGTCGCGTCGCATCGCGATTTATTTTCCAAAAAAAAACGAAAAAAAAAAAAAAAAAATTTAACGGATTCAAGAAAAGAATAATAATAATTTTGAAAAGAAAAAAAAATAAGCGAGAAAAAAAATGAGACAATCGCGTCGAGTCTTTGAGTCGGAATCCACGTTCTCAGGTCGCTTTTGGGCATGTTGGTGGTGATGAAAAAAAATTTTCAAATGGTTTTATTCGATTGTTTTTTTTTTTTTTTTTTTAAGTGTTAACTTCTTATTTTTCTTTCTATAATCATTAAAAAGTTCGATTTTCAGGCTTTAACGTTGTTCAACATTGGGCAATTGACGTGAAAAATGTATTGTTTACAAATCAACATTGTTTCGTTACCTAAAAATATTTTATTGAAAAATTAAAATATTGTTTTAAAAAAAAAAAGGTTTACTCTGAAAATTCACAAATTCTTTCACAATTTTGTGCAAAACTTTTCGACTATACGTGTTTTTTTTGTTTTTTTTTTCGTACCACACACGATCGAAGCTTGGTGCGAAGCTCGATCGAAAAAATAATTGGAAATTACCATTAGCAAAATTTTTTTTCCAAAATCGTTCATCAACGTTCTCGATCGTCGGCTCCGTCTGATCATCAATTTCCGTGAACTACGCCCACGTAATAAAATACAAATCCGTTCAAACTAGATTGTTCCTCGATCGAATATAAAAAGAAGAAAATATGAGAAAAACAAACAAACAAAAAAATACAAAAAAAAAAAAAAATAGGAAAGAAAAAAACTAAATAAAGTGAGCAATCATGCATTTGTTATCTTTGTTGTTTATCGATGAAGCTTTGTTGTTAATGTCATATCTCTATTTTTTTCTGACAAGTCCGTCCCTATCGATGGTTATCAAGGTAATGCTAATCCCATATTATATCGTAATAAATCTCCTCATTAAAATTATTTTTATGCTAATTAATTATAATTATCGTATTTATAGGTACAGAATCTATAACATATTATGCATTATATATAAATACACACATATATGTATATACATATAAATATATTTATATATAAATATATATATATATATATATATTTATATATAAATATATATATATATATATGGATTTATATATTTGTTTCTTCGTTGTTGCGTCTTTGAAGGATTTGGTTCCGAGAGGGACGGAGCAGCATCGCAATCCCAAGCAAGCACTATAATTTTCATTGCATTTCCTTTCCCCCTTCCCTTCCTTGAAATAGGTTCTCACGCATTTTTTCATCAATTACGACGTACCATCACGCCCCGGGAACCAGATCTTTCGAACTGTTATCACGTAGATTTGTCAGAATTAATACAAATTTATTGTTATCCAGCCACTGAACGATGCGACGATATCAATTTTTTATTATTATTTTTTTTAAATTTATTTAAAATAATTTTATCATTTTTTTTTTCATGAGCAACAAAAGCTCTCACGAGTGTTCTGTTCGTTGTTTTTTTCGAGTTTGGCTGTCGTTCGAATGGTTTTTTTTTTTTTTTTTCGATTTATTCTTTCGTGAAATGATTTTACGATTTTTATTTGAAAAAATTGTTTTTTTACCCAAATTAATGCAAAAAAATAAAATAAATAAAATTACACAGCCCAGATTAAACGATAAATTTTGTCGTTGTTACTGTTATGATAAGATTATTTTTTTTTTCTTTCGTATATTGTCAGCACAAGAATATGCACTTGAAGACAGGAAGACCGTCCCACTGCAACGTTTGATCGATATAAAATTTATATATGTACATATATATATTCATACAAAAAAATATATGTATATGTATATATATATGTATGTATGTTTGTGTATACGTAATGATAAATAATATTGTCGATGTGTCGTGTGATTTCACGAATTTTACTAACGGACGCGATGAATTTTTACGATCAGATCCGAATCGCCGAAAGTGAGCAAGAAAAAGGATAAATCAAAGAAAAAAAAGAAGGATAAGAAACACAAGAAAATCGAAGTCAGTTCGTCCGACAGTGACAGCAGCGATGACTCCGACGACAGCAGGTAAAATATAATAATTATTACTATCATTGAGCTTTATATCAGTTGTCGAATGGATTAAGATTTTTTAATTTATAAATTTTTCAATTGGAGAAGAAGATGGGAAAAAAACAACAACAAAGGTTCATAAAGTATTTTGTTTGGTTTTAAATTGATTTCAGCTCGTCCGAGGCTGAGACGAAGAAAAAACGCAAGAAGAAGAAAAAGAAATCCAAATCGGACTCGAAGGACAAACACGAGGTGAGATATAACGTTGTGTTTTTGACATTCGGTGAAAATGCAAAATTACACGACCGAAAAGACAAAAAATATGTATACGCATGTATAAACTAGCGCCGGATGGCGTCAGATCACTCGCCGCCCGCGTTATAAAAAACTAGTTTTGACTTTGACAGACGATAACTTTGTGAAAAATGAAGTAATGTGTTCCGTACGAAAACCATCGGAAAGCTTGTGAAATTCTGCGTCGAATGAGCCCCTGCGAATTTGAAAAAAAAAATTCCTTACCCCGATCGGAAGTCAAAGTTGAATTACGAAATTTTGTTAAAATCGGAATTCTTTTTTTTTCGACCTCACGTGATAACTCGAAACGGAAAAGTCCGAATCGACTCACCCAGGGCTCATTCGACGCGGTATTTCACAAGCTTCCCAATGGTTTCCGTGCGAAACACGTAGCTTCGTTTTTGACGGAGTTATCGTGTTTGAAAGTCAAAACTAGTTTTTTTTATATCGCGGTTGGTAAATCGTTGTCATCTGGCGCGAGTTTACGCATAAAAATATAATACAAAAGACTGGTAGAGTTTGGATCATAGTTGAATGTGTTGATTGCGTGCATTAACGTGATAACGACGTGTACGAATCATTATAATTTGGCACGAGAACCGAAAGCATGCACCGACTACTGTATATATATGAACGACTAATGCGGGGTACCTTTGAGTTCGCGAGAAATTAAAAAAAAAATGAATTAATCAATCGAATGAATGAATAACGATTACAAAACCGCGAATAGTTTTTCGAATATTGAATAGTTGAATATTTAATTGAAACAAAATTATTGCTTTTTTTTTTTTGGTCTTCGTCTTTTCTTACATTTAACAATTTTTCTTTTCTCAATCGGTTGTCAACATTTTTCCGACTTGATAACTTTATCCGTATCTTTTGTCTAAAATTACATTCTCTCGCTCTTTCTCTCTCTCTCTCTTTATTTCTCTTTCTGTCTCAATGTATCTTTGAAGCATGATCCACATTGCTTGTCGCTGTTTTTTTCTCTCATATCGTTTTGCCTTTATTGTATTTTTGATTATTTTTTTTTTTTTTTATTTTAATTTTAAATTGACAAGAAAAAAAAAAGAAATTTTACAAAAATAAATTATTTGATAATTCTGATTTTGTCTGAAAAGTTTTCGCGAATCATTTGTTTCAAAAGTGTAAATCTCAGTATTGTTTGTAATTATCAGCGCCATTTGACAGGATACATTCCCTGAGTGAGTACCCGACATGCTTACGTAATAAATAATTACGTAATTATTTTTATTTTCTCTCTTTCTTTCTCTCTCTCTCTCTCTCTCTCTCTATGGTGCGACGTTTGTTTTTTTGGGGTTTTTTTTTCTTTTGTTTCTTTTCGTTGTCAATTGATTTATCATTTTTTTCACGTTTTTGTACAATTATATACGAAACCGTTATTGCCTGTAAAATGATTACATTTTTATAGATAAAATGTGTAATTGAATCACATGCGTTTATGTGTCGAGCACCGGATAAAAAAATGGAAATTGAAAAAAAAAAAGTAAAAACGCACGAGGGAATTTAGCAAAAGACAAATCGTTTGATAAATTGTTTTTTTCTTTTTTTTCAATATATATATATATATATATATTTTTTAATCGTGTCATCGACAAAGTCTTCCTTCTTGTCGTTGTGCAAATGCCCAAGCAGCCACTGTCACACATTATAAACTACGTATAGTGTGATTGATAAAAAAGCAAAAAAAAAAAAAAAAAAAAAAAAAAAAAAAAAAAAAAAACGACAGACCATGAGACGAGGCGTGATGAAGCGTGAAAAAAAAATCGTGTGATCGATTTGGTTGGATCAATCATTCGCCCATGAATAGTCTAATCTGCAGAGTACACGTGCGATCTGAAAAGAAAAAAACAAATAGTAATAAAGACAGCAGAAGAAAGAAAATACGAGAAAATAATAACAATGCATGAATTTGATGTTGGCTGAATCATCGTTTGACAATCGATAAATAATATTTTTATCGTTTCCTCTGGTGTTCCCTTCTAGAAGAAAAAGGCCCCGGTGAAACGGAAGCATCAGACGTCCGAAAGCTCCTCCGACAGGTGAGATCAAAATTCATCGTCGAATCATCGTCGATATTATTCAACATTTTCGAATGGAATTTACCATCGAGCCTTGCTGAAAAATTCGTCACTTCAAAAATCTTTGTTCTCAAATTGATTCTCAAATTTTTTTTCCCAATAGTCACACGCTTGAGCTCAGATTCAAGCTTTGGATCAACAAATTGCATAATTTTTGTCGCAAAGTTGTGAAATTTTTTGTAAAAATATTTGTTTGTATACTTTTTTTTTCGAACGATTTTCATTTAATTACCAATTCGAAAAACAATAATGATGTTGATAATAATAATTTGACGAACCAAAGCTTAAATTCAACCTCAACAGTGTTGTTCTCAACCCTTTTCAAAAAAAAAAGAAAGAAAAAAAAGGACACTCAATCATTTTTTAAATTCACAATTGTTTCAAAACACAAATTTTTCAACACATCAAATGTTTTACCATTCAATCACGTCGATTCCATAACTATAAACAAACAAACAAACAATACAAGCGTTTCAAAAATAGAATTTAAAAATCCGTAACAAAAAAAAACAAAAAAGAACCAAAAAAACAAAACAAAACAAAACAAAAAAAAAACAAAAAAAAAAACAAAACAAAAAAAACTATTCTTTGTTGCGTCAAAAGTTGTCCGGATCCTCCGAAGAAATCATCGAGGCACGAAAAGCCATCGTCGTCGGATCGTCGCGACAACCGCGACGCGGAAGCGGAAAATTTTCAAACCCGTGAAAACGCGCGTGTGTCGCGTCGTCCGGAACCCACAACGACAACGGCCACAGCGACGACAACGCCCCCTCGTCGTCGCGAGACTCCGCCACCAGGGGCGTCGTCGACCAATCACAAACGCGCGGCGGTCGAGCGTCCTCGAGACCGATCAAGATCGCCACCGGCGAGGGATCATCGTTCGCCGATCGCGCAAACGTCCAAACGCAACCGATCGTCGTCCCGAAGCCGTGAAAATCGCGACAATCGGGAAAATCGGGAAAATCGTTCGTCGCGCAATCAACCGCCGCCCAGATACTCACGCATGCGTCGTGAACCGCATATTCCGGATTCGCCGTCGCCCCCGAGACGTCGTCGACCCACAGCAGCCTCAAGGTCACCCAGACGACCCTCCCGATACTCGAACTCTCGATCGCCAAGCCGATCGCGTTACGATCGTTACGCCTCGAGACGACGTCCGTCGCCTCCTCCTCGACGTCAAAAATCCACTCCGCGTCGTCGTTCGCGAACACCGAAAAAAAATCGTCGACAAATTTCATCGCCCTCTTCGCGTAATCGTCGTAACGATCGTTCGTCGGGCGATCGTACGCGCAAACAAATTGCCGAAAGATCGTCCAGTCGCGATTCGAGTTTGAGTTATTCGCCGATGCGTCGCGATCCCGATCGTTACCGCGACATTGTTTCCAACGAATGGCCGAAACGCAAAACAACCGATTTTTCGACCGCGCGAAAAAGTCCGAAACGAAAATCGCGATCGACTTCGCGGAATCGTAAATCGCATCGCGATCGGCGAACCGGTCCCAGAGTGAGTCTGAGATCGTCGAGCGACGACGATGCCGTGGTCGACGATGAAACCAAATTGCCCGTGGTTGACGTGGACGAGGAAGAACGCATGCGCGATATAATGACCCTGAAACAATTGCAAACCGGTCTTGCGGCTAAAGCGCGTGAAAGTTTGGGCAAAAAAGTCATAAGTCCGACGAAAATAAAGATCGAGAAGATGGACGATGCCGATTTGTTGTTGGACATTGCTTTGCCGAGCGAACCACCGAGAAATTTGACGATAATGACGGGAGCGATGGGAATTGCGGAGGAAAGATCGGTAGCTGTGAAGGAATCGCCGATCGGTGTTGGGAAGACGGCGGGGACACCGGAAACGAGCCGATCGCCGTCGCCGGCGTTGCCGATCACGAGGGAAGACGCGACGATCGGTATCAGATCGCCCAGCGAATCGCCACCGATCGGCAAAGTTGAGGGAAGATCGTTGACGCCTGCGGAAACTATCGAACGATCGTTGACCGCGGAAAATCGGCAGGGATCGGTTATTATGGATTCGCGATCGGTGTCGAAGAGCCCGATCGAGGTTTCGGATGAGATTCCGACGATGAAGATGCGATCGACGACGGAATCGCCGCCGATCGTGAAATCGGCGAGTTTTGTCGGAGCTTCGATGAAGATCGGTAATCGACGGGATTCCAGATCGCCGAGCACATCGTCCAAGAGATCACCGTCGAGACGCACGCCCGTGTTGACGAAATCTTACTCGAGATCGCCGATTTCCGAAAGATCGGTATCAACGGACAAACGAATCGTTTCGCGATCAATCGAACGCGATGAAATTTCCGCACGCGGAAGAAACGACGAACGTAAATTGCGATCGACATCGCCGTTGACGATGAAAAAATCGTTATCGCCGATCGCGAGAAACGCGTCCGTGTCGCCCGGGAAATCGTCGTTGAAGGCGTCGATCGGATCGAAGAGATCGTTGGACTCGAGATCGTCGTCCGCAGCGTCGAAACGATCGTTGTCCAAACGATCGGTATCGCGATCACCGATCAGGGACAAGAAAATTGGAAAATCGACGTCGAGATCGCCCGTGAAAATCGCGTCGAGATCGAGAAGCCGCAGTAGATCGGTAACGAAGAGATCGAGAAGTCGATCGGTGTCGAAAAAATCGAGAAGCCGATCGGCATCGGCGTCGAGAAATTCCAGAGACAAGACGAAGAGGAGCCGAAGCAGGAGCAGCTCGAGGTCTTCCAGAAGGTAAGACAATTTTTTTTTCTTTAAATAAACTGAAACAATTTTTTATTCTTTTTTAACGTTATTTTAAAAGTTTATTTTTATTTTAAAAAATAATTATAATAGAATCAAATCATTGTGGACGTTTTTCCAATGTCAGATTTGATCTTAACTCGACGAGTTGTCATTGTGAATATACGGGTCCAATTGACCCGAGAAAATTTGTAAATACATTATAATCGTCTCAGATCGTGTTGCATAAAGTTTCAAAATTTAGAAAGTCGTTCTAGACTCGAAAGATAAATTCTGGAATGAAAAAAAACACGTTGGTTTCCACGAAAGTCGAGGTATGGGTCAGATTGACCCAGTGTGGATATTTGAATTTATTTATTTCATTTTTTTATTTTTTTATTTTTTTGTATTTTCGCAAGCTCGACGCGTCGAAGTCGACGAAGTTTCTCGAGTTCGTCGAGATCGTCGAGCAGCGGTTCGAGCCGTTCGTCCAGATCGTCGTCGAGCAGTTCAGGATCGAGCAGATCCCGATCACCGTCTATACCGCGTCGTCACGGTTCACCGAGTTTTCTCGACAGACGTCGAATAACCAGGTAAGACGAGAAACGAAAAAAAAACACACACACACGTGCGTTCACGAGTCATCGATCGAGCTCTTTCAATGTATTTTAAATTATCATTTATTTATTTATTTCATTCTCGTTGTAGTTGTTGAACGCTCGAATTTTTTATTTTTTATTTTTTTCGTATACATATTTATATTTAGACATAAACGTTGCTGCACAAAGCTACCAATTTGATTTTCACGTCGTTAGTTGTGTTTTTATTTTTTTATTTTATTTTTTTTTTCCAAATTTCATTTATTTTTCTTTTTATTTTTGACGACTTATTTGTTATTTTTTTTTAAATCATGTTTTTCACGTGTAATTTTGGCGATAGATAATTTTGTTATTTCCTTTCTTTTTGACTCGCCAGACAGAAACAGAGATAGAGGGATGGAGACCTCAGTAAATTTTTTTTCTCAATAAAAGTCTGAACAATCAAATTGAATTGGTCAAACGAAATATTTCGAATAAATATCAAACGCTCGATCGTGTTAAAATGAGAATTTAAATATTTGAAATTTATTTTGAATCGAATATTTCTAATGATTTATTTGTGTTGTCGGAACAGGGACAGATCAAGGAACAGGCGTAGAAGATAGTGTTTTTGTACCGGGCCTCACATAATCGAATGAAATGAGAAAAAAAAAATTGACGAAAAACGAAAAGTTTTCTTTTAAAAGAAATAATTATTAATGACTGTACCGTAAATTCGTCACATCAATGAGATTAATCATTCCGTGTCGTTTTTTTTAATCCACACGTCATTGTCATAATAATACGTGATTAAAAACCCAAATACGAGAATATTGTTTATTTTATTTTTCTTATTTTTATTTATTCATTTTTTCCTTCTTCTTCTTCTTCTCCTTCTATTTCATAGTTGTTTCGTAGTTTTGTATGTCCTCCAACTTCCTTCTGCTCCCTCCGTCTATCGTGTTTTTTTTTTTTTTTTTAATTTCCACATCGTGAATTTATTTTTCGTGAGTGATTTTATTATGATACATTTATTAATTATGTATGTATATATATATATTATATACATATACATATAGACGTAGGGCATGCGTTTACACACCACTTTGTATAAGTTGCAATTTGCAATGTTGTAAAACCGACGACAACGAAGTAAAAGTTACATTTTTTGCAAGTTTACCAATTTTTATATTTTGTTTGTTTCTTCTTTTTTTCTTCTTGTCTTTTCTTTCGTTCTTTTTCTGTGTTCGATTTTGAAAAAATAATTTTCTTGGTTCGCTCTTTGTATCTACTGCGTTGTATCGATTATTTTACGTTTATCGAATTATTCGTGATTTTTTTTTTTTTGTATTTTTATTTTTAAAAAAACTTTTTTTTTTCACGAAAAATTGTCGCGACGTGAGTATTTGAATCCTTGTTTTTATTCGCGGCTTCTCGTCACGCCCGACCACACCCGATATTTTCTCCACAACGAGGGTAAGTAACACGTTATTATTTCGCACCCGCAAAATCCTCGTTTATCGATCGAATCAACAAGTTTGCTGAAATGTTTTTCAATTTTGTTCCAAATGTTTTTATCAATTTTCATTTTTTCCGTCGACAAACGATTTATCGGAATTACTTAGTCAAACTTTACGCAAATTTATGATATTTCAGCGTTGTTTTTGCAGCGAACTTGTTGATCCATGTATAACGATTGTTTTTTATTATTCATTTAATTATTTTTTTGATTTTGTATTATTATTATTTTTTTTAATTTTTTATTTTCTTGTTTTGTTTAACGCACGGTTTATTTAAATTATCGTTTGTAATTTTTATATTTCGCATGTACCGATGCCAGTATTAGTCAATTGCAGATCACGAATAATCCCGTAGCCCGAGAGTGTGCCAAACAATAATTGCGAGACAATTGAAATTTTGTTGTGAAAGTAAGTTGTTGATTTTTTTTTTTTTTTTCACACTTCTAATCATTAATCCACGAATTCAAACAAACTCGTACGATTTTAATTTTCGTTTGTTCCCAATGGTTTATTGTGACATCTTCGTTTTAATAAAAAAATAAAAATAAAAATAAATTTTTTGTAACAATTTCAATAAAAATAAAAATTATGGTTGAATAAATTGACGACTATTTGACTATGTCGAAAGACCCATCGATTTCATTCATACTCGAATATAATATTCGAATTATTTACATTCGAACTTGGTTTTAATTTATTTACTGATTAAAAAAAAAATTTATTAATTTTATTCTCATCATGTCGACAAAATATTTATCCCGATTTCGCAATAAACTCAATATAATACGAATCAATAACATTCCATTAACAAACAAACAAAAATACAAAAACATTTTTTCATGTGGGATTTCTTATTTTTTTTTTTTTTTTTTTTTTTTTTTTGTTATTTAACATTTTCCAATTACTAACACAACTAACGCGTTATTGCAGCGCTAGAAAACGACCGATTCCGTATCACCGACCGACGCCTTCGCCGCCATCGTCGCCCAGCAGTTCGTGCAGCAGCGGAAACAGCGATTGGTCGAGTCCCAGCCGAAGATCCAGTCGTTCACCAACTCGAAGTCCTTCCTACACTCGTTAAAACCAATTTATCAAAATTAATTAGAAAGAAAGAAAGAAGAAAAAAAAATTACACTCACACTCGTTCCAACTGTGCAAGTCGACCCATCGAGTTATTATCGTTTAATTATTCAAACCTTTTTTTTCCGTGAAACCTCTTTGCTTTTGAAATTTGGCGTTCGAGTCGCGATTTTTCACTCGATTGATCATCACGAGAAAAATATTTATTCAAAAAATCATAATAACTAACTCGATGGATCGATGAACGAAGAAAAAAATACGTCAACGTTGATCAAACATGATTCGTTGACGAAAAAAAAGAAGAAGAAGATGAGAAAAGGAAGTAAGAAAGGAGTTGAACGAATTCTAGTCCCAATACATTGAAATGTCTTTTTTTTCTTTTTTTTTAAAGGAAGTTGGAAAAAAGAAAAAAAAAGAAAATTTAATAATTCTCAAGATTAGACAATCGCGAATGTTTTTTTTTAACGAAGCAGTTTATTCGCTCATGATTTGGAACGTGATTTTGAATTCATGTTCAAGCAATAACACGAGGAGTCGTAATTTATTTATTCAATTTAATCTATTTATTTATTTATTTATTTATTTGTGAATTAATTTATTCGCTGATTAGTATTCGCTACTATTGTAGTAAATTTTAGCAATTGTCAAATTGTCGTGAGATTCATTATTTTTTGTTGTTGTTGTCAATCGACAACGATCTCCTAGTCAAGTCAACACAGATCGATCAACAAAATTCATGAATCAATCCACGATTTTTCTCTCTACCCATGATATTCGAAAAAAAAAAAAAATGATATATTATATTATTGTTAGATAATTCCGGTTCTCCAATGCGTAATTCACGACCAACAAGTGTGTTTACGTCGCTCGCCCATCGATTACACAATTTTTTTCTTATCTTTTTTAATTACAATTATTTATTTATTTATTTTTATTTTTATTTATTTTTCAAGTGCAATGTTATAAATCTCACCCTTTCATGTGTAAATAGATATTTATGATACACGATCGGTGACGATAGGGACCCTCTTTCGCCCACTAGCCGGCTCAGTGTCAGTTTTCATCTTTTATGCGATAGAAGGAAAAAAAAATGATCTCGAAAAAAGTGATATTTCAATTTTTATTTCATATTTATTATAAATTTTGTGAGATCTTCGTCTTTTCATTTTTTTTTCTTGTTTCCCGGAAATATAATCTTTGTCCGTGAGACAACCAGTCGAAGAGTTTTCGCAATTATCGCGAAAATTGATTTTACATTTGAAAACATTTTTCCCTCGCAATACTCAATCTTCTCTGTCGAGAAAAAGAAATATTATTTTCTAGTCGCTAATGTTAATTTTATTGTTCGTCGACGAATTTCCCTAACGGATTGTTCGAGACGGCAAATCCTCTCCAAAGAAAAAAAAAGACAATTAGCGTATAATCTAATTTAACCTAGTCGCGAAAAATTTTGGAAAAAATAATAATTGAAAAACAGAATGACGATTAAAAAGTGGTACGAAAAGTTTTTTTGACCTCGAATCAAGTATCATTGTCGTACTACAATTTTGAACGAAGGAAAATTCGAAAAAATAAAATAAAAACCGTTTTCTATAAATCACACGCAAAAAATTAATTTTGCAGAATAATCGATTATCTGATCATCGTTTGATCGTAATTCGTTTTTTTTCCCCCGAGAGACGTTGAAATTCACGATTCCACAACCCAAACGATAATTTGAGGAAAAAAGAAAAACGAAAATGAAATGATGTTACTTGTCGTTAAAATGAAAGATTTGGATTATATCTGTATTATAAAAGAAAAAAAAAGAAGAAAAAAAAATCTGTATTGTTGTTGTGTGATTAAATCGAAATGCTTATTGAAGGATCGAAATCATCGTAGTCAACATTTTATTTTCAACAGTCGACGACGTTTATTATTATTTATCTATTTATTTCTTTTTTTTTTACATACAAACATTCACAAAAATAGGATTTCATTAAAATTCACGGATTTTTGGACTGTTTGTTTGAATATAAAAACTATATATATATATTTTTTTTTTTGTTTTTTATTTCCAAGGAATGCATGTGCATGGAAAGTTTGGAAGACTTTGTTGCTTTTGTTGTAATTTCCAATGTGGGATTTTTTTTTTTTTCATGGCTTCATGCGCTTGGAGGCTGCGAGTCTCTCGCGCTTTTTCGCCAGATAAATGCTCCACACCACGCCAATGAAATTCATTACCAGTACGCGTAGCTGAAAATTTGTAAAAAAAAAATATTCGTCATCGTTTTTGCTGTCTAGTCTATATTTAAATTTAAATTTATTCTTTGATAGTTTTTTTTTTTTTTTCCCTTCTAATTACCATTGGGGGAACATATCGAATGTTTATGTATTGTATCAGTGTGAGATACTTGAGATTTGCCTCGACCACCGGCCAGTACAGTTGATTCAAACTGTTCAACGACGCCAAGTGCGATTTGCCCTGAAAAATGTTCAACGACGACGAAACCAGCGTCGTTCAAATTAATAAAAAAAAAAACTAGAATTGAGAAAAAAATATGTCGAAGAGAATTTTGATTATGAAAAGACTGGATCGAAGCTGAAACGTCGTTCGTACCTCGAATCTGGCTATAAAATAAAGCGCCAGAGCCTGAAAGCACGGCATGAACAGCAAACGTTCCGCCAGAAGCACGCCCAGCGGATTTTCAACTACGTACGGAACAAAACGATAGAAATAATGGGGCAGCGTTCCGCCGAACAGAAGACCGAAGAGTCCGAACGCCACGATACTGTCCTGATTGAGATACTTCACTCCGGACAGTTTCTGAGCCAAATAATTTCCCAAACTGGCTGTGACGCAGCTGCGAAATGTAATAATCGTCGCTATAATCAACTCGTACTTGCCAAATTCCATGGAAAAACAAATGATCGTTCGATCGTTCGCAAAACGGAGCGATGACAAGAAAACTAAAAAAATTAAACACAAAGCAACACGTACCTCGTCAAGGCTTTGGTTCTTATAGGATTGTTGTACAAACTACTCAGATATGATCCCAAAAGATCGTAAAATATTTCGACCGGTTTTGACATAGACATTTTCACGCGTAACCTATAAAATATTATTATTTTATTTACCCAAAAAATCTGTAATTATAACCTCGAAAAATTATTCGACAAAATATTTTCATCGATGAGATTGTGATTGGGTTGAACAAAAATTGTCATCGAGAGTGGTGAAAAAGTGCAAGATCAAAGTTCCAACTTTGCAACTTTGCACCGTTCGTAACAGTTACACGATCGTTGTTTGTTTGTGTGTTTTTTTTTTTTTTTCAATAATATTTCAATAGTGATTCTTTACCAAAATTCGATTTATCGAAAAGAATAGGTTAGCTTCTCACAATAAGATTCTTGTACACAAGTCAATACGATACGACGGTCTTTACCGTTGTCAAATTATAATTTTTATCGCTTCAGACACATAAGTAACGGGTGTTTGAGGTTAGTAAAAAATAAAAAAAAAAGCGAACAAAATGAAAAAACAGCGTCGCGACGTTCGAATTGCTCGGTGAAAAAAAACTCATACTGATATATATGTATATAGCTGTCGAAACGACTGCGCATGCGTAGTAGGTGGTCATCGAATGGTGGGGAGCACAGTGTAGCTACAGTCGCGTGAGTCGCGTGGAGCACGGACAAAGAAGAAAGATTACATGGAAGCACAGGGCCCGTGTTAAAATTTGGGAACGGAAAGTTAGTGTTGACTTCAGCCTGTAGCTGGCGCGCCGTTATATCGGTGTGACGGACACATCGATGGGCCTCAAAACCACGCCCCACTGACATCTCTTTCGCACTCTTTCCATCGGGCAATAACGTTTGCTCACTCGCACTAACGTTACAGCAATGAGGGACGTCCGACAAGGACCAGCAGATAGCCCCCCAGCGCGAGAACGAGAGAGACACCGCGAGACAAAGGCCAGCAGATAGGCCCCCAGCGCAAGTAAGAGCGAGAGGGAGCGCGCGACAAGGGCCAGCAGATAGCCCCCAGCGCAAGAACGTGCGAGACACCGCGAGACAAAGGCCAGCAGATAGGCCCCCAACGCAAGTAAGAGCGAGAGGGAGCGCGCGACAAGGGCCAGCAGATAGCCCCCAGCGCAAGAACGAGCGAGACACCGCGAGACAAAGGCCAGCAGATAGGCCCCCAGCGCGAGTTAGAGAAAGACAACGCGAGAGAGATCAGGCTAGCAGTAGCCCCCACCGTAAGTAGCTGGGTGGAGCAAAGCCAGATAACAGTGTATGCGTGCACACGGACGAGCGAAGCAGCGCCACAGCTCGCGGTGTTCGGGGGCGAAAGCTCGATCTCCCCCCGAAATTTTTGTTCCCTCGGCTCCATAAGGCCTGTTCTTCCATGTAATCTTTCTTCTTTGGCACGGAGCACGGAGCACGGAGCACGGAGCACGGAGCACGGTAAACTTTATCACGTGCGCGCATTCTCCTTTATTTTCGCATTGAATTATCGTCAAATAAATCAAATCGAAAGTCATTGAAACGTGTGCAATGGCTCAGGGAAAGCTCAAAGTGAAATCCAAGGTGCCGCAGACGAAAAAGTCGAAGCAGGGAAAACAGAAAAAAGGACCGGCGTCACATCGACGAATCAGTACGTATAACCTAAAAAATATATTTTTTTTCTCACGTTTCTACATAATCACGAAATTGTTTACCCGAGAATTTTAGTGAAAATTTTGTCTAGCTTTATCGAATAATTGTTTCATTCGACAATAGTGTGATTCGAACCGAACGTGAATTCGTAACTGCAATTCTTGAACGATGAATTAAAGTTTTTTGTTGGTTATGTTAACTCGGAAGTGTTTTTACAATATTATTATTGTTATTATAAGGAATTTATGATAAATTATTGTTATTATGAGTAATTATCCATGATTGATTGTCATGTGGTTACGGTAATTGAATTTTTATGGAATATTGACGTTATCATTCTTTCGATGAACAAAGATGCGCCGATTCAGCCGAAGAAGACCGATTCGTTGCAGTCGAACAAGCTGAAGAGAATGGTGACCAAGACGGTGAACGAATCGATGGAGGACGAACTCAGAGAAATGGCGCTTAATGGAAAAAAATCATTGACCAAGAAGGATGGACCGGCGACTCGTTCGACCAAGGATAAATCGTCGTGAAGTCGCGTCAAGCGTGTCCGCGATGTTGCGAGGTTGACGAAAATGTTTATACAGCGACGTAATGCGTTATTGTCTAACAATGGTTTATTGCAATTCTAACGTTACGTCATCGATGTACACGACACGTCGTTTGGATAATTCGATATCGTTGGTACGTTTAGTCGACCGGCGTACGAAACGCCAATGGCACTACAGGAATATGCGAATCTGGAATTCGCACGTTATTTTCTTCTTCTTGTTTTTCTGCGGATGACAATTTCACGTGAATTTGTGCGTTTCGCGTCGATTATCCAAGTTGTTTTTATATAAATAAGCATTTGCGGCTCTTGCGAATATATATTTTTTCATATATTATAAATCTCTGTCTTATTATCGAAATTAAGAAATCCTTCTGCTTTTTCTATCACTGGAATTGGGGCTTTTCCAATATTTATTTTGCAGCTGTGCTCGACTCGCCGCTTTCCATCTCGTTGTTTAGGTATGCGATTATTTCTCTCTCTCTTTTTTTTTTTTTTTTTTTTAATACACGTCTGTACAATAATTGCCTAGGGCGATGCCACCTGCAAAATATTGATAAACGATTTTTTTAAAACACTTTGTTTTTTTATCTTGAAGCAAAATTGAATTGGAATTTTATCTTTATTATTATTATTTTTTTAAATATATATTTTGGGGACTCACAACTAACAAGTGGCCGCTCTGTCGATTTTTGCTGATGGCAGCGGTCGTGCCTGTTCTGAATTCGATCGTGCCCTCCTTTCCGCTGACTAGCTTGTGCGATAGTCTGTCAAAAAATAATTATTTCAATTTCACCGTTGCTATAAGAATAATATTTTCAATTTGTCAACAATTCTCCACAACGTTTATCGTGAAAAAAATGGTGAATTCTATATTTCACCGACTCGATGAGTTTGTTGGCTCATCGATGATTGTCAATTGAATTACTCACGATTCGTTGTGAACGATTTTAAGAATTTTCGGATTATTCGTGATGTCGATGGCTTTGGTGAGGGCCTCGATTATACGTGGCACCTCAAGAATAAGATCACCCTGCAACGATAACGACGATTAAAAACATGATATTTATCATTGACATGCAGATGCATGTGAAAAAATGAAAAATCGATTTTTGATTTTCGAAAAAAAATTTAAAAAAAAATGAAAGATCGACCTTCAATTTATATATCATTGGTTTTTAAAGAAAATCTTTGATTGTTCCTCTTTGAATCGAGCGATTCGAGAGTTCTGTACGACGATTCGTTGCTGAGTTATCAGCTGTCGAAGCAAAAATGGGACTTTTTCAACTTTGACTCGTGACTCGTGATTATTGATTTTGATAACGCAATCTCATCGGTTCACCTTGTCTTTCTTCAATTCTGGCGGTATTCGGACGATGAGTAAATTATCGGATTCCGCGGTGACGACTAGTTCCTCGATGGATTCGTACGACAAACGATGTTTAAGTTTGAAGGTCTTTATCGTGTCGAGTATGTAGACAGCTTTTTCCGTGAGTATCAGGACTCTCTCGCGTGGTTTGTAACCGTGCCTGTCGTACTTGATAACCGGTGTCGCGTACTGAAACATTGAAATGGAAAAAAAAAATTTTTTTTTTGAATTTATTCAAACATTTTTTTTTAAATATAACTTGAGACGAAAAAAAAAAAAAATTAAAAATTTCAGTGCACCTTTATGTGCTCGCCGGTCGGAAGTATATTGGCGATGAAGGTTTGTCGAAGGGACGCGTGCTCCTCACCCAGTCTGTCCTCCTCGAATCTCGGTCCCAGACTCTTCGGATAAGATTTTTTTTTATCCTGAAACAGACCCTCCGCCAAAATTTTCAACTCGAAGTGAGCCTTGTCCGCTTTGGACAGGGATTTACGATAGTTTCGGGCTCTCCATCGCTTGTGCATCGTTCGCAATTGCTCCGAGGCCTGAAAAAAAATTAATTTTCGAAAAAAAATGTTTTTTTTTTTTTTTTTTTTTCAATTTTTGATAATCGACTATTGGCTGGAAATTTTTATTTATAAAAAAGACATTCCCAACTTGAAGTCATTCGATAAAATTGAAATGAAAAAAAAAATTAATAAATACAAATTTTTCAATAAATAATCAATTGGTAAAATTGACTATATATATTTAATTTTACCAATTGATTATTCATTGAAAATTTGTATTTCTATTAATTTCTTTGAATTTTAATTTTATTGAATTACTTCAAGTTGGAGATTTTTTTTTTTTTCTGTAGTCGTTTTCGTAACCTTTTGACAAGCGTAGGGACAATCGGGCCAATTGTTGTTGAGAACACCGTTTGGCAAACTCTTGGACAGTCTCATGAGCCACTGGAACTTTGCAAGCTCGACGAAAGCCACGTTTTCGTCGTTCGGTGGTCCGTTTCTCGTGATGAAACCTTTGACGAACCTAAATTTACGATTTATTTTAATTTAGTGACAGGTTGTTCTTTTTTTCGACGTTTTGAACATTTTTTTTGTTATTAAATTTATGAAATTATAAAATAATGGAGAACAATCATTTTTTTTCGACGTTTTTACACTTTTTTTGTTATTCAATTTATAAGAATGGAGAATACTAATTTTTTTCGACGTTTAATATTTTTCTGATGTGTAACAAATTTAAATGGAAAATGATAAATTTTTTTTCGATGATTTTTACTTTGTTTTTTTTTTGTGCAACAAATTGAAACGGAGAATGGTTATATATATTTTTTTTCGTATAAATTTTACCTTCGAACAATGTTGACAGCTTTTCTACGTTTTTCAGCCTCCCGTTTGGCTCTCCATCTTCTCAAGTATTTTTCTATGACGATTGCCGCTTTTTTCATCTCGAGATATTTTTTTCTCTGTACTCTCGCCTTCCATCTGGACTGTATTATAGCCGCTATCTCGTGTTTTTTACGTTGAAAAGCGTCCTCGGTGTCGAACAGCGTCTTTGGAAATCTTATGAACAGCTTTGTGCTGCGAAATTGTTTTTTTTTTTTTTTTTTTCAAATAAATAAAATAAAACAATATGAAGAAATTACAAAATTGTGGATGAAAAATTTTTTTGTGCATGTAAAAAATTTGCTGCCGACTCACTTTCCCATTTGATACTCGTTTGATTCGAATCCCAAATGGCAAACCAAAGTTTGCACACCGTCCTTCGCATTTCCACGATAATACGGCCAAGTCGATGGACACAAAGATTTGTAACGTTGAAGAAATTGATCGTACGGCCTTCTGTAAGCGAAACCGGCTCGTCTCACACGCAAATTTTCCATCAGACCGAGGTACTTGACTTGATGAAGCACTATCTTGTCGTTGAATTGATCTTTTGACAAATGGAAATTGATTATAAAAATATATTGATCGATTATTATTATTTTTTTTAAATGAAAGTTTATGAGAAATAAAAAAAATTACTGGATATTTTGAAATCGTTTGGCTTGATGCAACGAATGTAGGACGGTTCTTTGCCCATCAGTATGTCCATCAGATTGTTCAAACTGTTTTTGAATTGGGTCACTGCGGTTTCCGGTCTCTTCTTGCTCATCAAATCTTTCACGTCGAATACGCTCTGAAAAAAAAAATTATGAATAATATTAATAAATATTTTAATAACATATACATGTATGTATATATATATATATATATATATATATATATATATATATATATATATATATATATATATATGTGTGTGTGTACTTTTTTACTGTTACAGAATATTCTTGAGAACATTTATTTATTTTTTAAAATTCTTTTTTATTATTATTTGAAAAGAAATCTTTTTTTTACCTTTGTGATTGAGTTTGTCGTGTGTGACATGACTTCTCGCAAATCACGAAACAGCAAATCGTTGTTTTTCTCGAGAAATCCACGTACGTTGTAAGTCACATCACCCGCGTAATGCACCAATCGAAATTCCTTTTGACAAAAAAAATAATAAATAATAATAATAATGTATAATAATAAAAAAATGTTATCACGTATCTAAATGATATTTCTTATTTATTTTTTAAAATCGTTACCACGAGCTTGTTGGCACATATGTAAATTATTATTAATCAATCGAATTTGAATGATAGTTAGTTTTTTTTTTTTTTTAATTGTAAAATACTCACGTCTCGTCCCATAATTTTTTGCGTCTGTATGTCGGCTTTCATGTGACTTATGTAATGAGGATGTCGATTCAGATTGAAATTGAGCTTCTCGAGAAAGCTCAGATCGGTGGGTTCCCCCGGACGCAAACATTCCTCGTCCATGAGCGATATGATGCCTTATGGGAAAGAAAAAAAGAAGGATAAAAATAATTCGACGTGGATTATTCATGTTCAATTATTAAATAATTATTAAAATCTACGATAAATCAGAAGCATCGACGATAAGCCTACATACATAATGAACAATTCGTTGTTGTTCCCGATTAAATCGTATAATCCCATATTAAACATAAACATTTTGAATGATAAATTCGAAAAAATATATATATCTTGATACCTTTGTACTTTTCCTCGATCAAATCGCAAATGACTTTGTTGTTGAAATAGGGAACGTGTTCCCAAGCTATGCCCTCCTTCTCGTACTCCTCTTGCTCCGATCTCAGTGTCAATTGAATGAACAGCTGTTGCAACTTTTCGTTGCAAAAATTAATGCAAAATTGTTCGAAGCTGAAATATAATATTTGAAATAAATAAATAAATAAATGAATAATAATAAGGATTGTTTTATACTTTTTTTTAACGAAAATTGAGATTAAATTTGACTTGAGTTGCTGATTTTTGTTTCCTCATAAAGAAAGCTTTGTGACGGTCCGAACATTTTTTTCGGCATTTCGATCAAATGTTCATAACTCGAGAACGGTTCAAGCTACCGTACTCAAACTTCGCACACACGTCGTGCCTTCTAATAGCTATGTAACGTGTGATTTTCGAAATTATTGGCGCATTTTATCGGCCTTGACAGCGTTTTGAATTTTTCCAAAAATATCTGTACCCTCGTTAGCGTCCGCAAATTTCGACATATTCGGCTAAATAGTTTTTCATATATAGAGTTAGGTACGAGGACGTATGGTATTGCATTTCAGCCGAATCCATCGATAACTTTAGATTTTATGATTTTTTGAATTTTTCAAAAAATCAACTTTTTCGCTTTTCTTGCCGTTAACTTCAACCAATCGAATCATAATTCTCTGCAAGTATAGGATGCCATTGTGTTATGATACACACTAAATTTAGTCAAGATCGGACAAACCGATCGAGTACCCGAGCAATTTGAAATTTCAAAATTCCAACTCCGGAAAATTTAAAACCATTCGACCGGACGTGCTATAATTTATAGACGTTCATGAGAGAACGCTTACCTTCATTTGCGACTTAATTTTGTGGATATTGAAGGACGCGTTCAAATTTTACAAAACATTAACTTTTGCATTTTTTCAAAAATGTCTGTAGCTACGCTAGCGTCTGCAAATTTCGAGATATTCGTCCAAATAGTTTATCACATATGGAAATGGGCGAAAGGACGGTTGTTATCAATTTGAAACTTGCAAATTGCTTCCTCATGATTTTAAGCAAGGTGCAAGTTGAACATTGCAATTTGTTTTTTTTTTTAATTGAAGAAAAACGTTTTTTTTTTTACCTGTTTTTTTGAAAAATTTCAAAGCCATAAATATCGAGAATTCCCATGACGCTCGTGCGTTGTGGCACGTCGTTCGGTTGCAACGATTTGTTGAGTCGGGTCACGAGCCAGGTGAACAATCTGTCGTAAACGGCTTTGGCCAAAGCGTCTCTTGCGTAAATTGCGAGTTCGCGATTCAACGGAGACACGACGACGTCCCCGTGAGCGTTTATGGTGCGATGGGTGAACGCATCGGCCAAATGGTTGACGTCGCAACCCAGCAACTGTTTGTGATTATCGATAAATTTTTATTTTATTTATTATGTTTTCAACATTTGAATAAAAATAAATTTAACTTCATTAAAACAATGAATTTTATTTTACTTTCTTTGTTCACATGGAAACAATTTTTTTTCTTTCCCCACTGATAAACGATGGAAGTGGTCGTAAGATCATCAATCGATAAATTTTGTTTCATTCATATTTTTAATATTTCGATAAAAATGAATTCAACTTTATTTAAAAAAATAAATGTTATTTTATTTATATTTTTTATGTCAATAAAAATATATTTAACCCGTTGCGATTACTCGGGGTCCACTGGACCCCAGGTCAACTTCATTTCAACGGGTTGAAAATTTTTTATTTTTATTGAATTGGTTTTTTTTTTTTTAATTTTTTATTTAATTTTGAAAAAAAAAGGGTTGGGGCAGCAAAAATACTGACTTTGGAAACGGCTTCGACGGAAGCGGGTTTGAGTATCTTAGCGACGCCCTCTTCCTCGGTGAAACCAACATTTCCGAGATGCAAAACCGACGCGACAATGGAAAATAAATCGTCCTGCTCCTGTTGGGTCATTTCCACGGTTTTCATGGCCTCGACGACCTGATTGTACTGACCCGCATCGTCTATCGTGTCCACCGTTCCTTTTGTCTGAAAATTTTTACAAACTTTTGTTTTTAATTTTTTCCTTCTTCACGTCCGTCAATCGTGTTATCAATCAATCACATCGAGTTTTAGGGATCGAGATCGGGTTGAAAAAAAAAAAAAATAATAATTTGCCGTTCGACAAATTTGGATTTTTTTTTTTTTTGCGGTCAGAAACTTCTTCGATAATTGATTGTTTGAATTTTCGTTGAGAGGAATAGCTTACTCCGTTGCTGAGATAGAAGTACGTGTCGAGATTTCGCTTGAGAAAGAGCTTTCTGAGAGTATCCTCGTTCGCTCCGGCCAACAACTGATAAAATATGTGAAAATTTCTCTCCCCCGCTGATTGATGAACCACACGAGACTTTTCCAACAGATAATTCAGTATGTTTCCACCCACGGGATCACCCTGAAAAAAAAAATCGTATTAACATTTATCATTTATCATATATTTTTTCAATTAAAACAACAAAAAAATATTATTTTGATTTATTTCTTTCTTATTTATTTATTTAAATAATTTTTTCTCACTTGAAAATTAAATTGTATGTCCATGTATTTTCCAAAACGCGACGAATTGTCGTTTCGGTTGGTTTTCGCATTGCCAAAAGCTTCGAGAACCGGATTGCTGCCTATGAGCTTTACGTTCACCGCTTCCACTTGTTTCTTGTGACCCGTGGCCGCTGCTATGAACTCGAGAACCTTCTTCGACGCCTCGGTTTTACCGGATCCCGATTCACCTGCGATTTTCGTACGAAAGAAAAAATAATCCAGTCAAATTTATCAACGATTTTTTAAATATTTTTAGGTGTAAAATAATTGTTGAAAAATTGTTTGATTACATTGAAAGTCGTTGAAAAACAATTGAAAATCGTTGAATAAAATGTGTGTGTGTGTGTGTGTGTGTTTGAAAAAAATATGTATATATTCTGTTTTTTTGCCCGTTTAAACGATAAATTATATTTACCTGAGATGAGGATGCATTGATCTCGATTTTCTTTGGATAGAGATCGATATGCTGTGTCTGCTAGAGCAAAGCTGTATGAAATAATAATAAAACAATACATTGCTTATTTGTTCCACGAACGATTTATCAGTTTTAAAAATTTTTTTTAAATTTTTATTAATGGCAATTGGCTCACATGTGTGGAGGTGCTTCGAAGAAATTACGTCGCTGATAGTACTGAATTGTCTCGTCACCGTATATCGGTAATTTTTTGTACGGATTCACGGAAACCAGGACCTGTCCGATGTACGTCTGAAAAAGAAATGATTGATTCGAACAATTCATTTCTTTCCTCTTCGATTTTTTATTTTTTATTTTTTATTTTTTTCAAATCTTAAAAAAATTAATTCCAATGAATTTTTGTTTTTGAATAATTTCGTTACTGTCTGTTGGAAAGTTTCATATTTGTTTCGTCTCTGTTGAAAATTTGGGGCAACGGAGGACCCTTGAACAAAATATATTAATTCCTCTGAATTTTCGTTGGTGGTTTTTTTTTTTTTTTTTTGCTCCAATATATTTTTTCATGTATTTGTCGGAAATTTAAAATTTTTGTTTCTATATTTGTTGGAAATTTTGAATTTTTATTTTCGTATTCGTTGAAAATTTCGAATTTTTATTTTCGCATTTGTTGCTAATTTTATATTTCTTTCGTTTTTTATTGAAAATTTGTCGAATTTTCGTTCGTCCACGTTTTAAATGATAATTTTGTTTCGATTTTATTACATAAATAAGATCCTCCTTGAAACGTTTACGAAGATTGTCGACGAATGCATCCTCGCTCTCGAAATCTTCGAGAAGAACGAAATCTTGAACCCCGACTCTGTCGCGCTCGTGAAGACCCCGTTCCATGACTCCGTACAAAGTTGAGTAACGCGATGATTTCGATGATTCGGCTGTTGCGCTCGATGATTGTGGCAACTCGGACGAATTTTCGTCACCCTCGGTCTCACCGTCGACTATCAAGATATCTTCCCTGAAAACGAATTAAACATAACACACACGTGCTAAAGACGGACAAAAGGGTTGAAAGGACATTGCGGAATTTTGCAAGAAATTCATCGGTGTGGATAAATCGTTTGATTTTAAACGATTTTGTTCGGTCACTCACAACCTTGTCGATTGTGCGGACGATCGATAAGCCTCTGGGCGATTAGATATCACTTATCGATCTCTCGGCTAGTAAGTTTTTTATTTTTTTTTCTTCAAATTATATTTTTCTCGAAATATATTTTATTATTATTATTGTTATTATCGTTTATTTCTCATTAAATGGTATACATTTTAACAATTTTAGGGTCTGTAAGCCCAAATAAAATTATTAATTTTAATTATTGCAGATATTATTATTATTATTATTATTATTATTATTATTATTATTATTATTATTATTATTATTATTATTATTATTGTTGTTAATTCGTTTATCCGTTATGTGATGTTATTTTAACGTGCTTCGACACAGGGCAACCTTGTTATAGATGTAATTTCGTAAGATATATTTATATATTATTTTATTCATTATTATTATTATTATATATATTTTTATTTATTATTATTATTATTATTATTATTATTTTGCCACACGGTAGTGAGTGACGTATCGCACGAAGCCAGTAAGTCTTATCTCACGTTGACGGAAACGTTGGAGGCAGGGGGGGGGGGTGAGGAACTATCTAAAAGAAATGAAGTCATAGAATCGAATTTGTTCGAAAAAAAAAAAATTAAACGATCGAAGATTCGAGTAAATTTTGATCCAACGACTATCGCACATTGTCCATCGTTCATGGAGCAAAAACAATTGCAGGGGATTGAATTCGATGTGGATAATTTGTCTATCGTTATAATGGCAAAACAATCGCATCAAAATCTCATCACTCGATAAACCGATTTTTTTTTAAATTTCAATTATTTTTTTTTTTTTTTTTTGGCAATTATGCAATCGATCAATCAAATCGAGTTTAATCTGCACAACTTTGAAAAGTTTTTCGTTTCGTACAAAACTTTTTTCAACTTGTTCTTCTCGTGAGTTTTTTTATTGGAATTATTTATTTAAAAATTTTTTTTTTTTTTTAATTTTTTTTATATGTCCGGCGGTTCGACTCACCCCATTTTTGTTTCGGTCGACTATTTATCCCTTTGATCGATCGCGCACCAAACGAACCGCGCGCGTGAATTGACAGAATTGATTTGTGGTAAAAAAAAAAAAATTGAAAGAAAGAGAAGAAATGAATGAAAAAAAACGCAATCAAATCGTCGATTGCGTGGAATTGATTGTGCAGATTGGAAGCTCAAATTGTCCTCATTATGATTTCGTCGTGTGTGTGTGTGTGTGTGTGTGTATTTTTTTCGGGGCTGTCGATGTTAACTGACAGACTCGAAAAGGAGGACTGGCGTTATTGTCAAGTAACGATTGTGTGAAACAACGCGACGGACGGAGATAAGATAGTGGAACGTGAATTGTCGGCGGGTGAGGGTGTGAGAGAGAGAGGCGGGAGGGGGGGGGTGGAGCAGGAGGGGCCGAGGGATTGAAATACGCGAATTATCATGATCGAATAATGTTTTACGACATTCTTCATAGATTTATTCAAATCTTTCGGGCGTGGAACGCCGTTTGTCGGCATTTCATCTCAAAAACTTGTCACCGTTTTTCATCAAATCAATATTTATTCGTACATATGCATATTTTACATATATATTGCGTATATATAGGTACACTTTGCAGCGTTTTACACGTAGCTTCATTTTTTTTTTCATTATTCATAGGTTTTTAAAATTTTTTATCGATATATTACAATAAAAAAATGTTTAATGTATACAGTATGAAAAAAATGAAGCTACGTGTAAAAACGTGGAAAGTGTATGTATATGCAATATATACGTTGTTTATTGGTATATATATATGAATGTAAAATTTAAAAATCACACGAATCATGGAAAAAAAAAAGCTAGATGTAAAACGGTTCAAAGTGTCGACTGGCTCGATTATTATTCGGCGAAAATTAAACACTCCGGCATTGTCCGGTCCTAGCATCAGCGTCGAATAACAATAAGTCGTTGTTTTATGGAACATTGTAAAAAAAATCTTTAAAAACGCTTAAATTGCAAGATTTATAAGGTCTAATGAAATACTGACTTGACGATTAGCAGGAAACTCCGATATCTCGCAACTTTCATATATATATATATATATATATATATATATATACACATATACTTTATTGTTTCTTCGTGCAATGCAAAAGTTTCCACTTTGATAAAATTCCCATCGGAGCACGAACGATTTGTTACAAAAAAAGGAAATAAAAACGACTTAAGAAAATAAAAACAAATAAATAAAACCGATTCGGAGTAAATTCGATAATCGCGGGATAAAAAAAAAATTAGAGGATATAAAATAATAATTCGTGTTGCCGCTAATTGTCTCGATGATTAGCGATAACGACGGTCGAATATACGTGAGACAGTCTATGGTCGACGATTTATCGCCCGCCATATCTGTCACGACTTATCGGGACGACAAAAAAAAAATAAAAAAAAAATAATCAATTGTTGAAAATAAAAAAAAAGTGCAATTGACGATCGAAGTGAAGAGAGTGCGAGTTAAACAGTCGTCATCGTCGTTTGCGTTAGAGCGAGATAAGAAAAATGAGGAACAACATTTTTTTTTTGGTTTTTTTTTTTAAATGATCTTTCAAAATTTCGTTTCACGAATCGAAATTGCATGTCATCGGAATTATGACGAATTTTCATCGATTTTTACCGAACAATATTGATAATCGATGCAATCCATTCGAGACGACGAAGCCAACGAGGTTCGAATATTTTTTTTTCCATTTTTTTTATTAAAAATAATTTTTTTGCATATTGCTTGAAAAAATTGGAATTAAATTTTTTGTTTTTTTTCGTTACATGATCAATGCAAATTGAAAATCGATTTAACCCCCTTAAAAATACTTATAATCAGCTATCATTTACATTTTTTTCATAGCCATATCAAGCATCCGGAACGCTGTAAGATTTATCACAAAATTTTTCACTCGTCGCAGCTTTTCGACCACACGACTCGAGACGAATTTTCAATTCTGACGTCTCATTTTCATCGCAACAGACCACATTCTCGCATGAGCGTGGGAATTTGGGATGCGAGGTAAAATGAATTTATGGTAATCCATTATTCAACTAGTTATCCAAAAGAATGACGGAAAACTTGTTTTTCACTCACTTTATAGTCCGCCACAATGTCCAGAGAGCGTGAATAATGAAAAAATCCCACACTCATCCGAGAATGTAGTCTGTTGCGAATAAAATGAGACGTCAGAATTGAAAATCCGTCGAGTCGTATGGTCGAAAAGCTACGACGAGTTGAAAAATGTTGTGATAAATCTTACAGCGTTCAGATGCTTCATATGGCTATGAATAAAATTTTAAGTGATAGCTGACCATAAGTATTTCATAAGGTTAAAATCAATTTTGAATTTGCATTCATCGTGTCTTTTAATTTTCAATTTTTTCAATTAAAATAATTTTTCGGTTCCGAATTTTTTCGAGGTGACTCAGTTCCCTTTTAAAATAATTCGAAGGCGATTGATAAGAAAAAGAAAAAAAACAATTTAGTGTAATAACGTGAACGTGTTGATGTGGTTACACACGGTCACCTTAATTGGCGCGAGGTCGTAAAAGTATTTCGAACCGATAAGTTGTCCATTAACGCTTTGCACGATAAATTAGAACCTCGATGCATGTAACGTTAATGCATTGTTTGTTGAATAAGTGCAAACGCGTGACGAAATCGACAACTCTTCTCCGTCGCTCCCTCCCCCCCCCCCCCCCGCCTCCTCCTACCCTCGAGCATAGCGAAAGAGAGGAGAAAGAGAGAGAAAAAAAATATATATGAGAGAAAAAAATAAATATATTCGCTCATCGTCGTGAAATGAGCTTGACTCACGTCATCGATAAGCCATCGAAGAAAGATGTGCGTATGTTGTAACAATAAATGTCCACAAGAAATGGAGTCCACTACTCGATGCCACCACGAAGTACTAGTTAGGCTAGTACCCGACGTAAGAGAGTTCATCGTCAGATTTTCATGAAGCTCGGCATACTTATAGGTATTGATAAGAAAATTTCCTACAAAATTGTTCTTTGAATTTTTTCCTGTAAAATTATTTATATTTATATTTATATTTATATTTATATTTATATTTATATTTATATTTATATTTATATTTATATTTATATTTATATTTATATTTATATTCAAATTTAAATTTATATTTATTCGTGTCGAGGACGCGAAAAAAAAAAATAATAATGATAATTTCGACGACCTCGGTGTGGATGCAGAAGCTCCTTGTGGCCGACCGACCACGACCCATCGAGCAAGATGGACCAAAGATGGTCTCGAGGAGTTCTTGCTCATTTTTTGTTTTCTCTCTTTCTTTTAGTCATTTGTTTTTTCTTTTTCACATACATCTCTCGTCGGGTCCTGCCAAAAATAGACTCGTACGAAGAAATGAAATAGCGACTCTCTCTCTCTCTCTCTCTCTCTCTCTCTCTCTCTCTCTCTTTCTGGCAGTCTTGTTAGAAGCCCGAGATAACGAGGGAGACGATAAAACAAAAAAAAATAAATAAAACGCTTTCGCTTCAATCGACATTGCAAACTATTTTTGCTCGCTGAACAAAAATTGAGGCGAAAAATTGATTTTTTTTTTTTTTGGTTTTCGAAGACGGAGATGAAAGTTGATGTGAAAAAAAAATATTTTCTGTATCACTATTTTTGCTACCTCATAGAGTAATTTATATTTCAGATTATACACGTTTGAATTTTGGGCGACCATTACACACACACACACATACATCCGGACAATTTTCTCGAAATGTGTTTTCTCGACGTTTTGCCACATTCTGAAAATGGTGACGTGAAGATCTCGGAAGAAAAATGTCCCATCGTCACATGGCTTCTTTTATGAGGAAGCAAAAAAGTGAAGAACGTACCATTTGGGCGAGTCACGAGTCACGAGTGACCCAGCTTTACCATTTAAGGGTTAAAGGCCAAATCTGTAAAATAGCCATTTTGGACCTGCAAAAGGTCGCAATTTTCTGGGGATAAACGATGGTCCCTGAAGAAGATGAGAGACTTCAGAAGGAAGCTGAGGACATCGTGAAGAATAATTGGACGAGTGGTGGATTTTTGGAGAACGATCTCTCCCTATCTCTCTCTCTTTCTCTTTCTCTTTCTCTTCCTCTCTCTCTCTCTCTATCTCATGAGAATGGTCCTCCGGGTCGATTCGAGATAGCGAAGGTGAATCCGGTTTGCCTGTGAGCTGAGTCACCGCCGTGAATCCCGAACCTACGACGAGGACTCCAACTGACCAAGATTATACCGACGATGACTAACTTGCTTCAACCTTGAACCTCTACATTCGTAGAGTTCACGCTCTTGACGGTTTTTTCCCCCTTCATTATTTCTCTTCTTTACCATTTTTTCATAATTTTATTTATTGGGTGAATTCGAGCATTGGCGAAGGACGACCACTGTTTTTTTTAAATTTATTTTTTAACGTTTCGCTCCTTGGTTTTGTGGAGCCTCTTCGGAATAATTTTTAACTCAACAATCGCGCATCGAGTTGCACGTTGAAAACGCAAATTTTTCGAATTTAAAAAAAAATTTCAAAGACGATTTTTTTTGTTCACCATTTTTTTTCTATTTTTTTGGCAGACGTTCAGTTAATATAATATAGATATATGTATACGCAAAGTAGAAAAAAAATGATGATAAAATTGCAAACAAAATGGCCGTGCGAGGTAGTAAATGGTCTGGTTCTAATAGCGATTCTGAAAACTTGTTTCGTTATTTTTTTTTCTTTTTTTCGTGTCTAGGCTCGGACGCTACGCCCCCCTCTCTCTCTCTCTCTCTCTCTCTCTCTTCGAAGCGTTTACCGGAAATGGCATGTCTTGTCGCAACCGTCGCAACGACGAGAGTCCACGGATTAGAGGTTAGGTTTTTCACACACACACACACACACACACACACAGGACACACATACAATCGAGGTGAGTGAGAAATCCCCCAGAAACCACTTGGCAAACTGGCTAATATCGACGGCGATGACGACTACAATTTTGTTTTCCTTCTTTTCGTTTTTCGTTTTTCGTTGTTTTTTTTTTTTCCTTTCCATCGGCAGTTCGAGTCGCCCTCGCACGGCGCGTGTCGCGCCCGTGTCGCTCGTATCAGTTGCACGAACCCGCGGGCTTTATCTCTTTACTCAAGTATTTCTAGTAACCCGGAAATTCAACTCGTTTTCTACGGGTATTATCATTTTTTTTTTTTTTTTTTTTTTCATTTCCTTCATTTATTTATGATTGTGCAACCAACAGCTGGTGCTGCTGTTGCTGTGCCATGATTAATTAATCTTTTCAGGATATCCCGAACGTCTGGAGCGAGTTGTCTTCGGTCTCTCTCTCGCTCCGCCGGGAACGCCCGTGGCGCTGTCTCTCTCGCACTCGTTGCCGACGCGAAAGTTTCGGGTTTTCTTTGAGTTAATTAATGACTTTGTCCTTAGTTGTCTTATATTTTTCATGAAAAACAATTTGTATACAAAAATGTATTATTGGCATTCCAAATTGAAGGTTTGAAGAATCTTTCTGAATTTTTTTCAGATTTTTTGCATCATTTGAAGAGTTTGAAAAAAAAAGAAAAAAAAAACGTTAGGATGAAAATGACCCACACCTTGACAGGGTAAAAGGGCTAAGAAAGCGTTTGCAGACTAAGGGTTAATCTATTTAATTTATTTATGTAATTAATTTGATTTATTTGATTAATTTTATTTATTTCATTTTTCTTTTTTTCCCAATTATTTTTTATTGATCTCTATTGTATTCTTGTTTTTTTAAAAATCTTTTTTCATTCTTTTATTTTTATTTTCCACAATTTGATTAACGTGTGTGTGCATGTGTATGTGTGAGGCCCTTGTTCACAATGAATTTTGTGAATCTTCGAGGTGCCCGAGAGACCCCAAGGACGGCGTTCCATATCCTCGGACGAGGACTAGACACTTCGGCAACGCGATTCGGATGAAGCTCTCGTCGGGCAGAGATCTCGAATACACGCGGTTTCAGCCAGATCGTCGACCACAACCGGTTTTTTTTCTTCGTGTATTTTTTTTTCTTTTTTTTTTTTCACAATTCTTTTTATTTTTTTATTTTTCCACCACAGCCTTGAATCTTGGATGGGTTTTGTCTGGTACATTGTGAAAACTGAGCACGGAACTTTGAGCGCATGCGTACTTGACATACTTCCAGTTTCCGTATATGCGTTATGTATGACGAATCATGATTGGCAATATAAACATTTCATCAACCCTCGCTTTTTATAATCTTTATTTTGCGATTATTTCGAGATATAAAAAAAAAAAAGTGTAATCGTAGGTAATGAAGGAATATTCTTCCTCGAGGAAGCATTTTCATTTTTATTTTAATCCGAGTTTCAGAAAAATAAAAAATAAAATGTTCTCCATAAGAAAGCAAAAATGATAAAAAAAAGAATAAAATTTCAAAACTTTGCGAAAAATTAATTGCAACGAAAAAAAAAAGTTGAATTTCAATGTAGAATAAAATGAAGGAATAAAAAAAATATGCAGATTCAACGGTATTGCTTGTACGACGTGGAAAAAAAAACGAATGAAAAAAAAGAGTTATAATGAAAAAAAAAGGTTTGCTCGTCGGACCGATAAAAGCGCGAAAGATCGACGTCCTCGTGGTGCGCGCGAACGTTTTCGTTTTGAATACACGCGATGACTCACGTTTCCGATGCCGATGCATCAATAAAAATTTGTCTCAATCGTCGACCGCATACGTAGTATACATATATATATATATATATATATATATATATATATATATATATATATTTATGTATATGAGCCATTCTGTCAAATATCGAACAATTTCGGGCTTCACTATCTGGGATCTTCATGATATTTACACAGCTTGAAGTGAATGTTCAAAAACAAATTTTTAATTTTTTTCAGATTTCTTTTCCCATTATTTTGGCAGCTGTCAACAAATATTTAAAAAAATCTTTTGATTTTTTTAAAAAGTATTTTTTTCACATGCTTTTACGCTGTTGAAAATATATATGAAAAATATGTTTTCCACGTAAACTCGTCTCAGCTTTTCGATAAGATCATTGAAAAAATTCCGAAAATTTGGGTAATGACCGTAAAACAGTTTATCACGGTTCAAATTCGGTTTTGATGGATTTTCGAGAGTCCAAATGAAAAACTGATATTCTCATCGAAAAGATGAGACGATTTCACGTGACGAACACATTTTTCATATATCTTTTTAAGTGCGTGAGCGTGGGAAGAAAAAAAATGAAAACTAAATAAATGAGAAATACATTAATTGACAGCTGCCAAAATAATGGGGGGGGGGGAAAAATCATTGTATTACTCACGGTATCGGCTCGAAGCGATGTTTTTCGAATGAAAAGAAAACAAAATGTAAAAAAATGAAGAAAAAAACAAAATGTAAAAAAAAACACTTTTCTAAAGTCTCAGGTTCGAAGTCACGAACCGCACAAAGCACAATGGTTCGTTTTTATTAGTATTCACCGCGTTGCCGGGTATGGTAACGACCGCACAGAGTCATCAGAACACAGGTGCTCCCGAGTCGACAACGACTCACCAGTACATTCGTCTTGTACTTGGATAAATAAAGAAATAACAAAAAAATAAAGAAATAGAAGAAAAAAAAGACAACACCAAGGTTTCGACACTTTCCGTGTTTCAAAAGTTACAAATGTTTCACACTTCCAAACATCTTTCACAATCCTTCACTATTTATTATTATTATTATTATTATTATTATTATTATTATTATTATTATTATTATTATTATTATTATTTCAATGATAAAACATTTGCATCAATTAATGAAGTATTGTAAGATTTTTATCGCACAAGTAATTTCAAGTTTTACAAAAAATGGTTTTTCAGCTCCAAAAAAAAAAAAAATTTTAATTGCAACCGGCGAATGCCCTTTTTTCATAAATCAACCGGACAACCGGCTAACGAATAAACCATTTAAAAGAAGAAAAAAAACAAGGAAAAAAATAAACAAATAAGGAAGATCAACAATACGAATAAACGTTAATTCCTTTATTTTTATCAAACACTAAATCTTTCAAATTCATTTTTATACACGTTGAAGAACGATATGAACATCTTTCGATTTTTTTTTTGTCATTCAAATGGCAAACGTTTATTTATTCACACGTTCATCGATTCATTGATTTATATATATTATAAAATATTTATAAATTTCTAATTTATAAAATTTTTGTCTAACACATATTAACCGAACGTGTGTAAAATCATTCGATAGTGTAGATCCAAATTTAGTAGAAAGTTGTTTCGCGGGATGTGGGTGAGTTTGGTTGGATTGTGCGGCGCACACCGTGTGTGTTGCCACGACGTGACTAACCGGGTTCGTCGAGATCGGCAGTGTTGAACCGCCTTCGTCGTCGACGTCGCGGCGGCACAGCCGAACAGCCAGCAGCGGGTTCGGAGAGCGCTCCGAGGAGTCCGGACAACGGCATATAGCCATTGGCCCCGCCAAGAGAGAGAGAGAAAGAGAGAGAGAGAGACAACGAGAGAGTGAGCAAGAGAGAGGGCGAGTGATAGTAAAAAAAAAACGATAGAGAGAGAGAGGGAGAAAGAGAAAAAGAGACGAATAAAGAAATAGTAAGAGAGAGAGAGATGAAGAAAGAGTTGAAGAGAGGAGAAGAGATGATGAAAGAAAGAAAAAGAGAGATGAAGTAAGAGTTAAAGAGAGAAAAATAGATGATGAAAGAAAGAGAAAGAAAAAGAGAGAGATGAAGTAAGAGTTGAAGAGAGAGAAAGAGATGATGAAAGAGAGGGAAAGAAAAAAAAAGAGAGAGAGAGAGAGAGAGAGAGAGAGAGAGAGAGAGAGAGAGAGAGAGAGAGAGAGAGAGAGAGAGAGAGAAGAGAGAGAGAGAGAGAGAGAGAGAGAGAGAGAGAGAGAGAGAGAGAGAGAGAGAGAGAGGAGAGAGAGAGAGAGAGAGAGAGAGAGAGAGAGAGAGAGAGAGAGAGAGAGAGAGAGAGAGAGAGAGAGAGAGAGAGAGAGAGAGAGAGAGATGAAGTAAGAGTTGAAGAGAGAAAAAGAGATGGTGAAAGAAAGAGAAAGAGAAAGAGAGAGAGAGATAAAGTAAGAGTTAAAGAGAGAAAAATACATGATGAAGAAAGAGCAAGAAAAAGAGAGAGAGAGAGAGAGATGAAGTAAGAGTTAAAGAGAGATAAAGAGATGATAAAAGAAAGAGAAAGAGAAAGAGAAAAATGGAGAAAGAGAGATGAAGTGAGAGTTAAAGAGAGAAAAAGATATGATGAAAAAAAGAGAGAGAAAGAGAGAGGGAGAAGAAGAGATGAATATAGATTCAGAGAGAGAATGAGAAGAGAGAGAGACTATTGAACCAGGAGCAAGAGCAGGACCGACCGAAGAGGGGGCCTTGTTGGTGGAAAGTTCGAAGGCGAGAAAAACCGAGAAAAAATCGAGAGAGAGAGAGAGAGAGAGAGGGAGATAACGTCTTCGGGTCGTGGCTCACTGTAACGCAATTGCACGTGTGTGTATGTATGTAAGTTGGGTTCGAGCACGACGGAGGTCGTAGGACGCGATGAGAAGAAGACGAAGAAGATGATGAAGAAGACGAAGTGTCGGTTGACCTGTTCGAACCAACGCGCCAAATATATACTTGACTACCCTTCTTCTTATTTTTATTTTTTTGTTGATTTTTTTTCTTTGTTGTCTTTTTTTTATTTTGGTTTGTTCGTTGATCTTCTTGTTGCATCTGGGAAAGACATTTTAGAAGCTCGTGCCGAGTCAAGCGACCTCGGGGTCAAGCGGCCCAGTTGAACGCAAACTATATCGAGTCTACTTCGCTTCTCTCTCTCTCTCTCTCTCTCTCTCTCTCTCTCTCTCAACTCTTCCATTTTTGCAGTATCTCTCTTTCACCTTCTTTTCGTCTGACGTTCGTGACTCCTTGGGAATGCACTCGAAGTACCTGTTCCTCAACCCTCGCTGCACATTTCGTTGCACCTGAGTTTCGAATATTCAAACTGAATTTAATTAAAAAAAAAAAAAGAACCACAACAACAACGACATATTTATTTTGGGTAAATATATAAAAGTACTTGCAATTAAAATTTTTAATAATCTTAAGAATAAATTAAGAATAAATTGTGAAAATTATACATCAATCGGTTCAATGAAATCGAGTTTTATTTGTACAACTTTTTCAGAGTTGAAGAAAAAAGTGAAATGTTTTTTTTTTTTTTTCAAACATGAAAATTATATTAGTCAATTGAAAATACATGATTGTGCAATTTACGTTCGATGGTGGTATGTTTGTCTTATTTTTTTTTTGTTTTCGTTTCGCTTGTCACGTTACGAAACAAACGTGATTGAACAATTTGTTGATTTGAACGGCGAAGCCGTGGAAAATCCAAAAATGGTCGAACCGATGGAAGAAGCCCAAGCTTTTAATGAAGGTCGAGGGATTTGATCGGCTAAACCCTCGAGGACGTTACGTCATACAAAAAAAAAAAAAAAAAAAAAAAGGAGCCTCATTGTATGAATCAACGCATTGAAATTGTCATAAAAAACAATTTTTGTCCAACGCTAAATATTTACGAATAACAAATTATTCGTATCGTATAGTTATTCTCAAATTAAAAAAAAAAATGAATAAAAAAAAACAACAATAATAATGGAAATAAAATTCTACATAAATTCGTTTCACGTGAAATATGTCCAACGAGATTTTTTTTTTTTTTTTTCATGAATCAGTCGACATTCAGTTTGAGAATTAATTTTGACCCATGTCATTTGGTGTTGGGCTTCACACATCCACAAACACACACACACACGCACACATACACACACAGTGATTCGGAAGAATGAGAACAAGAGGAGGGCCCAAGACAATGGAAGAACAAAAAATATTGAAATCGTTTTAACGGTAAAACACAATAACGGTAACTTTTGTAAATCACTTGGTGATCAAACTTTCTCAGTCTAACGTTGCTTCTCCTTTCTCTCTCTCTCTCTCTCATTCATAATTCGCGTCTCGTTTAAACGATACATATGTATATATATATATATTATTCCAAACTCGTTTCAAAGTCTCGAGCTAGCTCATCGTCGTTCCGAACGAAGACGCCGTTGGAAAATAATAAAAATGAAAAATTAAATAAAAAAAAAAAAATTGAAAAAAAAAATTGTCGCGGATAACCGCGCGCGACAAGTACAACGCGGAAAACGTAATAGCGTGTGGATGTAGATGGGAAAGAGTCCAGTAACCCGAGAATCCCACCCCGCCCGACCGTACACACAAACGTGTCCGTATACGTAATCTCGCGGATGAAATATCCGCCCCGAGCTGGAGGCTCAGGCTCAGCTCGACTTAGGTTCGACGTCCAGAGGAATACGGTGAAGCCCTAAGATCGGCGCGCCCCAGGTGGATGATAAAGACGACCAGTGACTGCTAGAGAGAGAAAGAGAGATAGAGATGGAGAGAAAGAGAGAGAGAGAGAGAGAGAGATGGGAAATAAAAAACAATGACCGAGAGAGAGAGAAAGAGAGAGAAGAAGAATAAGAAGAAAAATGAGGAGAGGTGAGGAACTCACACACACACACACACACACACACACTTACACACACACGTGAGTTAAACCAACGTGTGTGCTAACCGTAATTTACTTATCGATAATTGAAAACCAAAGTTGAACTATGATAATTATGCGGTATCACGGTTTTTCCGAATTTCACACAGTTTTGTTAATTTTATCGTCCAGTTGAAAGATGGGGGAGCCAACAAAATCATAATGGAAATAGTTTTTTAAATATATTTTTACGATTTTCTTCTTAATTATATTTTTACGGGTTTTTTTTTTTTTTTTTTTTTTTGCAGACCAGTGGACAGTTTTTCGGTTTCTTTGGGTTGTTCGGATTGGTAATGGTTAGGCGAAGTTGAGTTAGTTTAGTTTTTAAGTACTTGTTGGGTTAGTTTGATTTTTTTCTATTTAAACAAATTTTCAGGGTTATTTTCGGTGTTCAAAACTTTGACTTCGTTCGTTATATCGTTTAGTTTGACAATTTGAATAGATTTTTACACTTTATTCGTACAATGATATACGATATGTTCATTTACATTCATTCATCTATTACGAATGAAGAACCTTTTTTTTTTTTTAGTTGTCACGAATTTTTTTACAAAATTATGAATTGATTATTTTACTAGAACTTTATAAATTCGTTGGTACCAATAAATTTCGATTTTCATTGATCGTGCCGCACATTGAGATACACCCGTCGATCGGAGAAGGTTGTGTGTGTGTACACATATATAAATATAAATATATATATATAATATATATATGTACGTGTGTGTGTGTGTGCATCTCGATGCTGCACTTTCGCTCGGCTCGACTCTGTAACCCATAGCCCGCGGTGTGCACTGTTCTCGACAAACGATCACGATGAAGCCTCTCCTCATCGTGTCTGACCCGCCATAAAGAAACACATGCATCGGTTATTCCGTGTCAAATCGTCCCACGATCGAACGTGATCGAATTTAACATTTTTATAGTTCGAAATTTCCAAATTTTTCAACGCTCTGCCAATAATGGCACAAGTCGAAATTATTTCACTCGACATGCACGTATTCACTCCGCATACATGTAAATCAACCATCGAAATTGTTTTCAATAAACAGAATTGAAGATTTTATATTATTTTTCGTATTTTTCGATTGGAACTCAATGAAAAATCGTGGGTTCGAATTTTACGTGGAACACCCCATATATCATATATATATATATATATATATGATATATATTTACTTATGACACGTCGTTGCGCGTGAGTGTGTGTAAATGTGTGTGTGTGTGTGGCTCATAGTTCCACGATGCAGAAGAAACTCGCGCTTTCGTGATTTCACCGACTCGTGGAATCGCGAATTTACAGAACAATTCGGAATAATCTCTCACGTTATGCTTCGACCCATGAGACTGGTTGAGACTATATATGCCGCTGCAGCATATTGTATCTATATGCGAGAATGATAATCGCGGTTGGTTAATTCACACGAAAACATTGTGTATTATCGTCAATACCAATGCATGTGCATGGAGGTGTGCACTGACTCACACGAGAGTCGTACGGTGAAAATTATTTATAATTTTTTTTTTTCACCTTATTTTTTTTTTATTTGGAAGTGATAAGAAAAATAATAAAGATTCATTTTAATGCAGTCTTTGATTCTCTTGTGGGTCTTTTAAATGCGTTCAACAGAGAGAGAGAGAGAGAGAGAGAGAGAGAGAGAGAGAGAGAGAGAGAGAGAGAGAGAGAGAGAGAGAGAGAGAGAGAGAGAGAGAGAGATTATCATCGAATCAACGGAAAACAAGGTTTCGAATGTTTGAAATGTGGTAACGCTGATATGAAGATGTTTGTGGAGGAAACGAGTCGACGTGAGCTTGGGTGGTCGGTCGGTCATTATAAAATTGCCCCCCCCCCTCCTCCCCCCCTCTCCTCCCTTACATCCACGGAAAGAAGCCACGAGTTAAGAACGTCGAGTCGCAACACTTTAGTGTCTCGAGCGTGTTGAGAAATAATTGACCAAGCTTTTTTTTTTTTTTTTTTTTTTTTTCGTGGTTCGGGTGAAGGAAGAAAGGAAAGTCGAAAAATGCGCGTGCGCGCGTGTTCGTCGTGAGTCGAAGGCGATGATACGTAAGTGGGGTCTCTCTCTCTCTCTCTCTCTCTCTCTCTCTCTCTCTCTCTCTCTCTCTCTCTCTCTCTCTCTCTCTCTCTCTCTCTCTCTCTCTCTCTCTCTCTCTCTCTCTCGGGGGCAGGTTGGAAGTCGAAACCGCGCGTGGTCCATGGATGAAGAGATGAAACGTACCGACATTGCACCTATCGTGTCCGAGGTGTTATTCGGCACCTGTCGCCCAACTGCTCTGACACTCGCACTCGTTACGATGCACTCGCAACAGGTTGCACCCGACTCTTTCTCCAACGTTTTACAGTTTTTACCATTTTTTTTTTTTTCGTTCGTTCGTTTTTTTTTAAATATATTTATTTTGATATGATTATTTTGATTGTCGTTGTTTGAATCCTTCTTTTTTAAAAGCCAAAAGTATCATTGTCTCGATCCTTTGTTCGAGGTTTTGCATTTTGGATTTATTCTTCAATATTTATTTGTACATAATTATTTTTTTTGAGACATCGAGGTTTTTCGAAAAGCTAGCAGCACCACAGATTCTTTAAGAAAAAAAAATAGCATTTGATATGGGACGCGAATGGTCCCATGATTAAAGGCTCATTTGAGGCTCTTGAATGGAAGAAGAACCGATCGAATCGGAGTCCATAGGTTTTCGAGATATCGAGGTTTATCGAAAATTCGAAAAAAATTATTTTCGAAATTACTTTCGTAATTGCTTATATTGCTTAAATTTTGATTGATTCTTCGAGGAAAAATATCATTGTCCCCAGGATTTATTCTTCAAAGTTTATTTTTTTTTTTCTTTCTTTTGCAAATTTCATTCATTTTCGATATTTATTTGTACGTGTATTATTTATTATTTTGTTGTTTACTCGTCACGCGCAAATTACGAATAACGGTTATTCATTTTTATTTTATTTATTTTTTTTTTTCAAATTTTTTTGTCTTATTTGTAAAATTATCGTTGCGCATATACCGAAAGGATAATTGGCGTACTCGTTGCAATTTGCTTGGCCAGAACCGTTGCAGCCCTGTCCTGTGTGTGTGTGTGTGTGTGTGTGTGTGTGTGTGTTTGTGTGTAGAGACGGTAAACCGAAGGATATAATTACATAAGACTGTTTTACCAGAGGCGTAGAGGTATAGAATTTCTTCCTTCCGGTCAACGATCGTCACATCTCTGATCCTTCGAGATTCATCAAAGTATTTCAAGTTCGTGATGCGACTTTATCAAAATATCATCTTTGAACATAAGTCGTTCGAAATAATGAAATAATAAATGAGGAATGAAAATCGTTCAAAGTCACATAACTTTTTTACGGCTTCGCCACAAACGAAAACCCGTTCACTACAAACCTTTTCACACCCAAATCTTCAAGTTTAACGCATAAGAATCAATTTTCCCGACCCATCGATTTTCGCCGAAATTTTTTTTTTTTTTCGTAAAAAAAAATTATTTTTTCATAAAAAAATCGATTTTTTTTCTTCTACAAACGAAAATTCGGTTCCCAGGGACACATACGAGGGTATCCCTATGTGAATGAACCGTTGGATCGACCATGCAGAGCCATCTCCACGTGAATGAACCGATAGACTCGATTTTCGTCAAAATTGGGGGTCTAAAAACCTCTAAAATCCGGAAAAAATTGTCTTCGGCTTCGCTACGAACGAAACGACGTTCACTACAAACCTTTTCACACCCGACTCTTGAAGATTAACGCATAACAATCGATTTTCCCGACCCATCGATTTTCGCCAAAATAAAATTTTTTTTCGTAGAAAAAATTATTTTTTCATTAAAAAATCGATTTTTTTTCTTCTACAAACGAAAATTCGGTTCCCAGGGACACATACGAGGGTATCCCTATGTGAATCAACCGTTGGATCGTCCATACAGAGCCATCTCCATGTGAATGAACCGTTAGATTCGATTTTCGTCAAAATTTGGGGGATGAAGAACTTTAAAAGTCCACATAACTTTTTTTCGGTCTCACTACAAACGAAAACCCATTCACTACGAACGTTTGCACATCCAAATCTTGGAGAATAACGAAAAAAAAATTTTTTTTCACCGATTTTTTATTATTATTTAAAAAAAAAAATTTTTTTTAATATATGTATAACCATAAATGGGTGAAGATCGAAGTGCGTTCGTAAAATTGAAATTTCGATCCTTTCGAAATTTCGCTTTTTCGGAACTTTGCTCGTTCGCAATTTCGAGACCCACCCGCGTTTGTAAAAAAAAAAAAAAAAAACAAAAACAAAAATTATGATAAATACATTTTTTATTGAACCCTGATAACGGTCTCGTCGTTGAAGTGCATCAGAGTCAAGTTCACGAGTCGACTCAAGGTTCTTTCGATGCAGTTGCGGGCAATGTGTCCACGTGGTCGGTCTGCCATAATCAAGGGAGGGGGGCAAGGGGTTGGGGGAGGGGACAGGGGGACGAATGACCAGTGGCTCTATCCCGAGGGTTGTTTATCACCCTGCAATCACGTTAAAGTTATGATGCGGGCTATTGGAAAATGTGACTAGCGTTTCGCTTGTAGAATTTTGTATCAGTGTGTAATGTGTGTGTGTGTGTGTGTGTTGGTTAGTGAGAACACTCGTGTGAATTCGATCGTTCGAAGCACCACACAAACACACATGGACAAGCCCGATGGTCGGCTAGGGCTCTACCGGTTGGTGGAGGTCGGATTGTGGAAACTACCCCTTTTGCGACTGTCCGCGGGGGTCGGAGAAAGACAGAAAGAAAAAAAAAAGAGCGTAGTCCGAGGGGGGTCAAGTCCGTGGACAGTTGCGAGTTGAATTTCTCGACCGACAGTTCGGCCCGAGCGATCGTTCCGCTTGGCACGATTTTTTTTTTCCGTTGTCGTTGCTGTTGCAATTTCTCGCCCCGTTGTTTCACAATTTACACACGACGTACGCTTTGACGTCACGACTACGTACTACAATTTATTTAATTCTTTTTTTTTATCTAAAAAAATATTATTTTTCAATATTTATTTAATTTTTTTTCAAATTCTGGTGAATATATTAAAAATATATGGAATTAAGTTGATGGATGTATGAGTGACGAATGGGGGAATGGAAAAATAAGGTGAAATAACAAATTTTGGGGGTGGGGGGGTTTTTTCCATGAGTCGGAAATTTATGGGACGTGAAATTTGATGCGCATGATGGAATATTGATGATCATTGGGAGGGGATAGTCGAGTGAGTAATTTTGAGGATAATTTTTCGTTTGTTGGTAATGATAATTTGCTTTTTTTTGTTTTAAGTTAAATTTTGTTTGACTTTTTTTTTTGCTTCGGTTAAATTTTATGAATTTTTTTCTCTTTTTATCATATTTATTTTTCAATGTTACACTATTGTTTTTCATTTGAAGATTGTTTCTTGTTGTTTTTTTTTAAATAAATTGGATGATAAATTTGAAAGAAAAAACAAAAAAATTGTAAATTCGACTAAGGACGATGGACAACCGATTAGTGACTCATGATTGTTTCGTGTTGATCGTATCGAGTCTCATCATCGTGTCTGTCGTGATTAATCAATTAAATATTTCATTCGTAGAGATTTGTTCGTCGATTTATTTTTTTTTCATTATCATTATTATTATTATTTATTTTTTATGTACAATTTACGGGCGGTAGCGACTAAAGTTCGGCGACGATTGAAGGTACAGGCTGACAGTTTGAAAGGCCAGAGCGTCGAGGGGGTAGAAAAGGTTCGAGTTTACCACGAGGGGCCGTTTGCTCGCTCGAAAATTTACGGAAGCGACGCAAACGTCGATCGTGAACTTCGTGTTTTAATGTCAAACGAAGACGACCGTGCAAAACCCGTCGATTGCACAACTTTCATCGTCTATAGTTCCCACGTGGATAGTTCACATTTATCAACAAAACGTGAACTTTCGATTTTTTTACTTTTATGACTTTTTATTATTATTGTTTTTTTTTTTTAATATTTTTATAAACAGAGTTTGAATGCATGAAAATATATGTCGACGCATTGAACATGAAACGTAATTATATAGTTAGTTATGTAAAACCTGTGTAAACATTTTAAAGATCATGGGGCAAGAATGACTGCTGAATAGATGGAAATAGAATTGAATATGATCGTGATGATGAATGAATTTTTATTTGATAGGAATATAAAAAATATATCTGAAAAAAAAAATGTTGTCTCACTAGAATTTAAATTCTAGACGAAGTTTCAAGTTTTTTATGGCAAGTTAGGAGGCTTCTATGGGCAGGGGAGGGGTCGACAGAGTCAGAGATTCGCTTGATGAGATAACACGTTAAGATATATAATAATCAAGATAGAAGTACTGGACACGCGCGAGAACGTGGTCGTTGTAACAAAAACGTTCCGGATGACTGTTGATTCGGAAAAATTGTTCAATTTACCGTTCTCACTCGACTCCTCGAAGCTCTTGACCTTTGAGAACAAGAATTTCACAATGCACGATAATAATTATTTTTTTTTTTACCATTTAATGAAAAGTAAAATAAAATATGTTTTTCAATTTTACGTTGTCGAATATTTTTATCTATTTATGATCTATATTCGTTTTGTTTTTTTTTTTTTTAGATTCTGACGGATGGTGCTGCTGAAAAGTCCGTCGCCGCAGCGTGGCGCAAGTCCGAAGAAGGAGACATCGGTAGCGACGATTCAGGATCAGCAACGGAAGAATCAGAGAAGATCGAGGGGCAACAGTCCGAGCGAGAGATCGACCGGTTCGAGGGGTTCCAGTCCCGGAAAAAGCAGTTCCGGATCCAAAGGAAAATCACCGAGCCTGCGAGAATCACGAGGAAGCGAGTATGTAATACTTACACGGTATATACATATGTACATGCACGAAATAATTTTTTTATTATCGTGAAACAGAAAAAAAAAACATTCGGAAAGTCTTGGAATAAAAAATGAGTATTACTTTTTTGTCTTCCTCGCTCGATAACTCGCCACAGAATAATCCAAATTGACCGAACTATGGCTTATTCGAAGCAGAATTTGACAAGCTTTCCGATAGTCTTTGCGAAAATATTATAGCTTTGTTTTCGGAGGAGCTACGATTTTTCAAAGTCAAAACTAGTTTATGACAGCGCGCGCGGCGAGTGACCTGATACTCGTTGTCGGTAGTCTGTCGATTTATATGCATGAAAATCCATACAAATATGCATGTAAAAATGTTTGTGTACCCTTGCGTTTGCAAATCGTTATCCCCGCGCGACCGACAATAATTTTTTTATCATCGTGTGAAACATGAAAAAAAAAATCGAAAAGTATTCCGACAAAAAAAGCAATTATTTTTTTGTCTTCCTCACGCGATAGCTCAGCACCTAGGAGTCCAAATTGACTTCACCAGAGCTCATTCGACGCAAAATTCGACAAGCTTTCCAACGAGTCCCGCGAAATAATTGTAGCTTCGTTTTTGAAGGAGTTACGATCCTTCAAAGTCAAAACTAGTTTATGACAGTGCGCGCGCCAAGTCGCCCGATGCTTGCCAGCATTGTTCTACACATTTATATACATCAAAATACATAGAAATATGCACGTAACGCACATCCACTCGTACTCTCGCTTTCGCAGAGCGTTGCCCGCGCGGAAAATTGTTGCGGAAAAAAAAAGAAAAAAAAAAAGAAAAAACTCGCATCGTCCGCGAACTTCTCGACGGATCATGCACTCGGGCGGCGATAATTCGAAACGCTTGTACTTTCGTTGTTGCATCTTGCACGCACCAGCGAGTGCCGATGGATTCGCACGAGAACATCGAGCGATTCACTCGCTCGGCTCGCTTTATACTTTTCTACCGTACATAGTTAAGTTTGTACGGTGCAAACAGTTTGCAAACCAAGCTGGTTATCAGGCTGGGATCCTTCGAGGCTTCGCGCATGGATCCATCGGGTTGTATCGATCGTCCTTCGTATTTGTCGTCGTCATTGTTTTTTTTTCTTCTTTTTTTTTACTGTCTCCCGGAAAAAAAGAAAAAAAAGGTCGTCATTTCTTTTACCGTCGCCCGTAAAAAAAAATTTTGTCGTCATTGTCCCTCTCTCTTTCTCTCTCTCACTCTCTGTCTGTTTGTCGAATTTCGTGCGAGCTCAAAACCTCACAAATTTCTTCGAGAACGTGTGAAAATTCTGGTGAAGAAAAAAATAATTTTAAAAAAAGAAGAAGAAAAAAATGAGCATGCGCCTATTCAGTTGACTGAGAACCGACAATCGTTGATCACGGTCGACGTCATCGTAGATCTGGGACAGAGATGAGAGACAATCGTACGTGAGCGTACAATGTGTGAGACACACACACATACACAACTCTGTCATCATGAAAGACACAAACGTTTCAAACGATAATCCAACGTTCTTGTAATTTATTTTCTTTCATTTATTTATTTTTTTTTCTTTTTTTTTCATTTTTTTATGTTACCGATGTATTATTTAATATTTTTCTTTTTGTTGCTACGAATATATATAAATATATAAATATATGTTCTATGGAAAGTTTTTTGTCATTGAAAATTAGGCACGATAAGATTTGAGAATTTTTTTTTTTTTTTTTTAAATCGACCCCTTCGACGTTGCGATCCATTACGTGGACTTACAGCGGCCTAACCGTACTCGGGCATCGTATAACCGTCGTACCTAACGTACCGCACTCGTATTCCGTTTGTGTGTGCACCAACGTGCACACAAACCGCACGGTAATGTGGTTGCTCGGAAAATACCGGAAGTCAGGTAAACATAAGCAGGTGAAGTTGGTAGCAGACACGTATCCCTCAAACGTGCTCAGCTCTTCTGTGTGTGTGTCTATGCTTGTATGTATTTGTACATGACACATCCAAATTAAACGATATTTTTAATCCTAGTAGATTTAGTATTTAGTAGTACTCAGGAAAATTGAACAATATTTTTAATCCTAGTAGATTTAGTTTTTAGTAGTACTCAAAAAAATTAAACAATATTTTTAATCCTAGTAGATTTAGTTTTTAGTAGTACTCAGAAAAATTAAACAATATTTTTTAATCCCAGTAGATTTAGTTTTTAGTAGTCTATCATGTTGTATTATCGGTTATAACTCCTCAATGAAACATTCAAAAGCATATGTTCATGAAACATTTCTTTTCTTACTTTTTCGTGTGGAATACGCCGGCAAATTTTGGCCGGACAAAAACACCGGGACACCCGGTATATTGCTGTATAATTTTGAAAACTGGTGACAGAATTGTTTATCGAATGAAATTTCATTTTTATTTATTTTTGTTTATTTTGTTTTTGTGCACACTATAATTGTGGGCGTGTTAAACTATGCGACAGATATATGACATATATATAATACATATATATATATATTGGTTAATACGGCATTAACGAGTACGCGCTAATGCGATTCATACACGACAGGGTGACACATGTGTGGCTCTGATCCGGGAGGATGAAAATACATTGAGGCCCAAGGGGTTGACCCGGACGCGGGGGGGAGGGGGGAGAAAAAAAAATTGCACATTAGAGAAGAAAGGGAAACATCGATTGAGAGACCTTGCCCGTGTCGAGTGGGCTCTCGGTTTTACGATCGATAAACGTAATGACTACATACATCGTCGTATTTACATGCGAAAACGTATTCAAGTTAATATATATATATATGTGACTGTGATGACTATTCGAACATTTTCATTTCTCGATTATTTAGCCCACGTGCTGAATAAATGAAAGGTGTGAGAAACGATTTTGGGAATTCGTTGAAACACAATGACGAGTGCCACGATGTCGAATAGTTTTTTTTTATATTATTATTATTATATTTTTTTTCTTTAATATAATTCACAGTTTACATTGATTCGAATATTATTAATTATATAATAATATTTTTCGTATGATATTAAATATTCTTTATGTATCATATAAATATGTATAATATAGGTATGTTGATGTATTAAATAATATTAATAATATTTTTCATTTATCATTTCGAGGTCGTGAAAAAAAAAAATCGTTGGATCAGATGGCGTGAAAATTCATGGTTTGTAAGATCGATGATACAATTGTCCTGGGAATGGATGTATAAATGTTACGGCCTTATCGTACGCAGAAGTGTCTCGTTATCGCGTCGTGAATTTTTTTTTTTTTTTTGAATTACGACCAGAGCACGATTGTATGACGCGATCAACAACACGGTTGAACACGGTGTAGGTACAACCGATGGACAAATGTGAGACACGGAAGTCGCGAATTTATGGACGAATGTCGTGCGATAAGGATTTTCGATCGGTAAATGGGGGAAAACCTTGAATGTCGGTCACGGAGGAACGAGTGAATGCATTTTTTGTTTATTTTTTTTTTTTTTTTGCATTTCTTTCATTTTTGCGAATGGAGATTAATCGGCTCTGGTCGAGAGGCAAATTTTTTTTTCATTTAATTTTTTTTTTAATTTAATTTTCCGTAATTAACGGTGAATTTATTTGGAGCACGCAATTTCGACGATTTTCTATTGAGATTTAAAATAATAATAATAATAATAATAATAATAATAAAATTCTCAGGCTAGTCTATTAATTATTTTATTTAATAATAATAATAATAATAATAATAATAATACAACAATTTTCACGTTATTCTCTTAATTATTTTATAAAACATTTGTTCGATTGTTCAGTAATAAAATAATTTACCGACTATATAGCGTTGTTTAGCGAGCTTTGTTCCGATGAACAAATTAATGAACAAAAACGTATAACGAAGGTCAGTGCATCGAGAAATTAAAAAAAAAAAAAAAAAAATAGGCATGGGTCGGCACGTGTGGGACGACGTAGCCGGAAAAATAAAACGTGTATGAAAAAAAAAAAAAAAAAAAAGGGAGGTTGTCTTTGTCTTCGTGACCTGTCGAAGCTCCGGACGATCGTGACAAGCGGATTTCCTTGCTCGAAGCCAACGGAGGCGAAGAAGAAAACGGAAGTGAGGGGTGGCAGCAAGCAAACCACACATGGGGCAAGCAACGCGTTCTGAAACTGGACGTTTGGCTTCGTGACTCTCTCTCTCTCGTGCCAGCTCCGGGACTCATCGATTATTGAGAAGCTTCCGATTAGACCCGGACGAGGAGGAGGGGGGAGGGGGGAGAGGGCGAAGGGACCCCCGCAACAACATTGACAGCCGCAGATTGACAGGCGACCTCGTTATTCGACAACCACTTGGAAATCGTTTCGCTAAATCGTTATTTTTTTTTCTCTCCTTTTTATTTCCTACTTTTTTCTTTTCTCCATTTTTTTTTCTTCCTCTTTCACGTTTATCGTTCTTGTCGTGGTTCGACTCGAGCATCCGTTCGTCGTCGCGGACGAATGGAATTGTCGATGGGAAAATTCGAAAAGTTCGAGAATGAAAAAAGATAAAAAAAAATTACGAAGCTTTGAAAGTTTTAATTATTAGGGGAAAAAAATAAGAAAATTCGAGGAGAAGCTGGACACTTGCAAATAATTCGTTCTCAATTGTTTTGTTACATTCCATTTTTGTTTCTGCTTGTTGTTTTTGTTTTTGTTTGTTTTTTTTTTTTTTAATTAAATTTTTTAATGATAATATGTGTGGCTACATATATTTTTTTTCTCGCATAACTTTGTTCGATCGTGCATGTTGTCTCGTTTGTCGTGTCGATATAATTCATTATCGTTTTGTAAATCGTGACACCGCAGACACGCCATGAAGATATTGAAAACGACGAACAATGTTTTAAAAAAAAAGAAAAAAACAAATTATTATGTGTGTGTGTTTTCGTGTCCAACGTTTGTCATTATTCAATGGTCTTTTTATTCTATTTTTTTTCCTCATCGATTCCAGCTTGAATTCATAATTATTATTTTTATTTACTTATTGATTTATTTTATTTTATTTTATTTAAAAAAATTTTTTTTTTCATGACACATTCAAATGTAAGGAGGCATTTTAGGTGGGAAAGAGGTGTGGGATAGTGCAAAATTAGATTTGATCTGTTGCAGCTTCTACATATATTCACTGGTTGACCAATACACGTGACATTAGAACATTTATTATTTCAATGAAAAATTAATTACCGATGGATGCATTTTTTTCTACCAGGTTTTTAAATTTTTATTTGTTTTCTTTTCTCATTTTTGGGTCTTTTGTGTGTGTGTGATAAATGTTGACAATGATGGACAATGTTGAATTTTGAAGCGTATATCGGCAGTGCGGTCGAAAAAAAAAGTCGGAGGATGTGCAAGGCCGTATACCGTTCCCTCTCCCCCCCCCCCCCCCTCCCCGCCCAATCGATTGTCCGATTACGTCGTAATGCATGCAAGATGCAAGCGCATGCAAAGAGAAGGCAAATTCGTACGTACGATTGTGTATTATGTTGAAAAAAAAAAATAAAGAAAAAGCAATTACAACGAGCGCCGATCGATCGATTCGAACGTCCAGCGAATTTGTGTGTGTGTGTGTGTGTGTGTATGTGTTGCATATCGTTGAGGACAATGTAATGCAACGAACGATTATGCACTTGATACTTTGAGAGGGCAAGTACACTTAGAAAACAAGAAATTAAAAAAAAAAAATCACATGACGTGATCAACGAAGATTTTAATACAATTTTTCTTTCATCGTTTCATTTGATTTCATCGGCAAAGTTAACTCGTGTTTCGTTCATTGAATTTTTGTTGAATAAGAGAAAAAACTTGAAAAATAGTTATGCTGCGTGAAATGGTTTCGGCAATGGCATTGTTAGCAGGCTCGCAAAATTTATTTGACGATTGAAAAAAAAAAAATTATAATAATTTGATTTTTAGAATTTTTTAATATATTATTTTTTTAATCGAAAATTGCAGAATTGGAAGCGTCGAACGGCTGACCGACGGCGACAGACGAGTTATCATAGCCTCCAAACACTTGCTACCCGAAGACAATATAAACGTCGTCGTCAGGTAAAATTATTCAATTTTCTTGTGACATGCATAACTGTTATTATAATTAAAAATATATATATATACATATATAAATATATTTGAAGTAATATAATTCTTATACTTAAAATATTTAAAATGACACAATTATTACACTTTGAATAATATTAACAATGATATCATAAAACATAATAAAATTAATATAAAAATGAATTAATTTATCGTGGCTTCATAAAAAAATCTAAAATTTTTAAAAGATTTCCATTCATTAAATCTTTGAAAAAATGTTTCGAATAAAATTGGATTAACCATTAATTATTTTTTTTTCTATAAATAAATTTAAATAATACAATAAAAATGAATAAATATAGCAATATATTTAATACATGTCTATATATATGTATATATATTTTTTCTTTTTTTTCGTGTGCAGAGTTCGACCGTTGAGTAACAAGGAAATAAAAACCGGTGATAACTCGGCTGTACAATTTCCCGGTGGTGGACAAATTCACGTAAGAAATTGTTAATTATCATCATTATCATCACATCGTCGTTGAGTCTTCGATCAATCATTCGAATTATTTATCGATATATATATATATTTTTTTCGTTCGTTGTATTTTTCTTGCGTTCGAATGCCGTCTGCGTTGGGGGACAATATAAACAGTGCGACGGTTTATCGAACAGCGGTGACAAAAAGGCCAAATTATTTTCCTACAATGTCGTGTTCGAGCCTGCGGCTTGTCAGGAAGATGTTTTGCAATTTTCGGGAATCAAGAAACTCATTGAGATGGCGATTGAGGGTTTTAGTTGCACGGCTTTCTGTTACGGACAAACCGGAAGCGGAAAGACTCATACCCTCACGGGACCGCCGGGACTCGTGAGAATTTCAACATTTTTTTTTAAACAAATATAAATTATTCAAATAAATAATCGTGAAAAATATTTTTTTTTTTTTTTCATTTTTATAATTTTTTTACATAATTAGATTGAAAAATATAAATGTATTTGTGTGTGTGTGTGTGTTATCGATTGGACAGTTTGAGAATGGTAATCCGTACTCCGAGGACCACGGTCTCGTCTTCCGTTCCTTCGTTTATCTCTTCAAGATCCTTCAGGAACGACAGGATTGCAACTTCGTTCTCAAAGCTTCGTTCCTCGAGATCTACAACGAAAAGGTGATAGATCTGTTGAATCCGGGAACCTCGAGAAAACCATTGGCCGTTAGATGGAGCAAAAAGATTCGCGGTTTTTTCGTGGAAAATTTGTTCACCGTCGAGTGCGAGGAACTCGACGATCTTCTGGCCGTTCTCGAGGAAGGTACGTCGTCGTCCATCATCCAGATTATATTCGTCGATCCATTTTTTAAATGTCAAAAGAAATATTTTTTTTTATTCGATTCTTTGGCTCTGTCTGTTTGTGAATTAACATTTTATACATTTAATTTGTTTGTAATTTTTTTTTTAGGAATGAGAAACAGATCAGTCGGCACGCACAACATGAACGAACATTCCAGCAGAAGCCACACCATTCTCACAGTCCACATAACTTCGGAACAACAGGTATAGACGAATTGTTTTATTTTTATTTTATTTTTATTTTTATTTTTATTTTTATTTCATTTTAATTTAAGATTATAATATTGTTGAGTTAATTTTGATAATTCGTTGCAGATGGAGAATGGTGTTTTCATATCGAAGCAGGGTAAAATAAATTTCGTGGATCTGGCCGGAAGTGAGATGACGAAGAAGACGCAGAGCGAGGGCAAGACCCTCGAGGAAGCGAATAACATAAATAAAAGTCTTATGGTTTTGGGTACGATCGATCGATATCACATCTTCATCAACGTGTCGTTCGGATCTTGAAGTTTAAATGAAAAAAAAGCAACGATAAAAATAAATCGATTGCCAGATCTTTAAAAATGTTATTAATATTCATTACTTTTTGTGTCACAGGATATTGCATAGCTTCGCTGAGCGACGGTAAAAAAAAAGGTGGACACATACCGTACAGAGACAGCAAATTGACGAAACTTTTGGCCGACAGTCTGGCCGGAAATGGCGTTACTCTCATGGTAAGTCCGGTCAATTACTTTTTTTTTCTTTTTCTTTTCTTTATTTTTTTGGGGGGGTATTTTTTTCTCCCACTCGACGAACGATCGATAACCACTTCTCGGTTTTTTTCATAATGGATATTCGATTGATTTGTTGATATATTAATTGAATTTAATTTTTTTTTTTTTTTCTTTTTTTTTCACTCTCGTGTGTTAGATCGCTTGTGTCTCGCCGGCTCGATCGAACGCCAGTGAAACACTGAACACTCTGAGGTACGCTGCTCGAGCCAAGAAGATTCGCACAAAACCCATCGTCGTCATGGTCAGTGAAAAAAAAAAAAAAAATTATACATATTAATGATAATAGAAATTATTAGTTCCACCGGTTAAAATTCTCCCGAGCAGCTTCAAATTGTGATAAAACAATTTTTGCAATCAACCCAAATGATTTTTAAAAAATTCTAAGCTCATTACAAACCTTTTTCCACAATTACAAATTTTCAAAATAGCCAAAATATTATTTTTAATATGCTGAAAAAGTGAAAATTTCACCCAGTGCAACTGAATCGGATTAATGTGAACATGTAAAATACAAAAAAAATGTACGAATTTTTTTTTCGTGCGACAAACAAATTGAATTGATAATTAATCAACGACCCATCGTCTTGTCAGGATCCACGAGAAGCTCTGATTCTGAGCTTGAAGCGCGAAGTCGCGGCTCTGCAGATGGAAAACGATCATCTCAGAGGTGCCCTGCATCTCGGTAATGATTTACCAAACGTCAAACGATCCGATTCCAAAGGTAAAGTGGAGATAAAAAAAATATATTTATATCCTGCTTATTTGTCAAAAGTAGCAAATTTTTTTCTTTTCCATGTTATTCGAAAAATCAATAAAAGTATAATAATTTCACATTCGATTTATGATAGTCAATTTAAAGTACGACGTGTTTATTATTTTTATTGCGTGTTGTTCAATTTTTTTTGTTTTTTTTTTTTCGTCCAAAATAAAAAAAGCTGGTGAAAGACGAGTACCGGTGACACCGCCTCCGGTAGATTTGGACAAACTCGCCGAATTGGAATCGTCGGAATTGAGCCAATTGTTACGTTCATACATAACCGAGAACGAAGCTTTGCGTCGTGAAAATGCGGAATTGTACGCAACGAGGGAACAAGTTATGAGGGATCAGGAACTCGTGTGTCGTGAGAACGAGAGGTTGCTCAAGAAATTGGAAGACGTTAATTCGTGAGTACGGAATCACTATTTGACTTGAGGGGGTTGTTCAATTACAGGGCCGAAGATTTTCTACGTTTTCGTGGTCTTCAGGGTCTGCTGTCGTTCTCCCATTATACCAGCACGACCGGCTTATTCGGCGGAGATGTTGAACAATTCACAGGACGACGTTCCAGGCGCGACGACGAACGTTTGGACCAATCCGAACGCGGATACCAACACACCGTCGTTCACCACTTCCGCAGTGCGTTTGATTTAAGTGTTTTCGTTTTTTTTTTAAGAATTTACTATTTTTGTGAATTTTATTTTATTTTTTTCAATATTTTATTTGTTTGCGTTTTTTTTGCGGATGAAATTTTAGGAAACGAGAAACACAGGCCTGTCGATTTCGAGCGGCACCATACCGCAAAAGTTACTCAAGGAACTCGACAAAAGAATCGTCGGTAGTTTCAGCAACATTGCCGAAACTTATAAGGACAAGATAAGCCATCACAGACGTCACAATTCGTGGGACAACGGTCGGGGATCGGGCAGCAGTCCCGATCAAATTTACTCACCGGTCGAGGCCAATCAGTGAGTCGTTTCATATTCACCTAATTCGGATTAACTCACCTAACTCTTACTATTAATTATTTTGTGAAAATATTTTTTTTTGTAGTTATTTTTCTTCGCTTTATTCCACGATTTCTGAATTTCTTAAATTATTTCGATCGATCCATTTTATTTGTTATTTCTGATTTCGAATTTTTTCTTAAGTTATTATTTTTCTAATTTTCCAATTTCTCGAATTTCCAACACTTTTTCATGGTTCGATACGTCGAACGATAATCATTTCTTGACTTTTGAATTATTTAAGTAAATTCCCAAATCTTCAATTCTCGAATTATCCAATTTTTATGATTTTAAATTAATCGTCCAAGAATTTTAATTTAAATTCTTCTGAATTTCCTTAAAATTCGTGATTTTCTAACTTTAGAGCATTTTTATATATATCATCCAAATAATATAATTCACTCGAGAATAAGGGCGTATGTCAAAATCTTTTCAGCCAACTTCTCGCCACCGTACCGATATATCTATAGAAGTGAATGTGTATAGATATATAGGCAATGTTAAAGTCGCGAGAAGTTGGCTGAAAAGACTTTGACTGGGAAGACTGACATACACCCGAGAATAAATTGTACGATATAAAAATTCTTCCCCCGCGGGGATTCGAACCCGGGACCCGTAGACCGCCGAGCCGATCACCTAACCACCGCGTCACTCCACCCCTCAACAAATAATCTCGTAAAATTGTAATTGAATGACGTTGCTGGCTACCGTAATATCGTATTATTTTTTTTCAATCGTTATATTTTTGTTGTTCCAGCAAAAGCGTAAAGTCGTCGTTGAGACGAACATCGACAGTCCCAGAAGAGAAGTCTTCCGCGAGTCCGGTCGACATTCTCGGTGGTCCGGTATTACCGATCGGTCATTCGTTGAACGGAACCCCGGATTCATTGAGAAGCGGTCCTTTGGTCGAGGGTCAACGTTCAGCACCCGATACCGGTGATTCCGTGGCTCCGACAATGGCCTTTCCACCGATATCGCAATCATCGTCGCCCCTCACGACTCCCGAACACGAAATTCCGAACGACGATTCCGCGTCGCGTGGACGAACGTCGCGTAAACGCGTAGTCGGTAATGTCAACGAAGACGGTAATCCTCATCGTGCTTTTGGCAGTCCCGTATCATTGGACGGCGATGACGAACGCTTTTCATGAAGAAAAAAAAGAAAAGAAGAAAAAAAACCCATTATTTTTACGAAAAAAATATATATATTCGAGAATTGTTGCCCTTTTGGCCTATGTTAGGCTTGTTGTTTCGTTGTTTCGATGTTCTTCGAGTCGATGGTATACCGGATGTTGCTGATTCGAGTGGAACATTTTTTGATTGATCATTTGGCTTTCTCATAGAGCAAAAAAAAACAAATTGCAAGTTTCGACTCGTTATTATTTTGTCTTGTGCGGGAAATCGAACTTTTTGTCTTATTCGGCCATCATGTTTATTCATACATAATATATATATGGATATAGATTTTTGAAAAATTCAATCCAATGGTTGGATGAAAAAAAATTTCCAAAATGGCGGAGGGTCCGATTCCACTCTTATGGTAACGACGAAGAGTCCAGGTAACAATGGGCACATCGGTAACATCCGGTACAATTACCTTAAAAATCAATCACAATTACCAAACAGATTGTGCGCTGTCATATTTATATATACATATGATTTGATTATTATTATTTCGCTGATGAACCTCGCCATAGTTTGAGATTCGGGATGCAAGACGATTGTGTATGAACATATATAATCAATTGTACAAATAGAAAATAATATCTGGTGACATTTTGTTTGTTTTCTTTCTCCAACCATCGCCGAATAGTTCGGAAATATCGAATATCGCGCCAAAGTGAAAATGACGGTGCTCGACGCTTCGTCGTTCGGATGAAATGAAAAAAAAACTTTCATTTAAGTTTCGATATCGCGACGCAAAACAAAGAGGATAAGGAGTGAAGAAGCACGAGAGTGAGAGAGGGAGAGAAGCGAAAGGAGTGAGAGGCATCTCTTTTGCTTATTTGCTTTCGCATGGCAATATGGCATTCGCATTTTGTCGCCATTCGTAGAAAGAGAGAGAGAGAGAGAGAGATAGAGATATATGTAGAAACTCAGAGAGTCAAGTGCGGGATGTCATAAATACCAACCTACAAAGCTGTGAAAAAGAAAAACAATATATACAAAAGAATCAACGCGAAAGAGAGACAAAGAAACAAACAAACAAAAGAGCAAAGGAGACGCTGAGCGAACGCGAAAAGTTAGAGGGCAGGGTGGGAGGAAGGGGGTGGGCTCGCCTCGCGCCTCTCGCGACTAATTCGCGTAGCTCAAGTCACTCTGGAGCGTCCCATAGTGACGCTCGTGAAGAAATAAAGTTGAAACAAAAGATACAACGAAAAAAAGTAACAAACCAACGGGGAAAAATACCGTCAGAGAGTAAAATTTAAAGTTGAAGAGTCGATGAAGTTGTAGGGTGAGGTAGGGGGGCGATACGGATTTTCTTTCCCGTGCGGATAAAAAAAACGTTGAAATAACCGATCGTCGCGATAGGTTACGTGGTTAAACGTCGACGAATGGCGATAGACGCGACTGATTAGCGTCGGCGGCTGGCGGCAGTCAGGCAAACCACACTCGCTCACCGACTCTCGCTCTTGTCTCGTTCGTGGGGGCCTCGAACGCGAATCCGTTTTTTTTCCTGTTCGTGTGCCCGGCCGACGGGGAAAATAATAATAAGAAAAAAAGAGAAAAAACGGAAAAAGAAACCCCGACGAAATTTTTAGTGCATCAAGGCGTGTTATCGCTGCCGCTGCAATTGCGGTTGATAGATTTCGATAACCGGAAATTGCGAAGTTTCGAGAAAGTGAGAGCGAGAGAGAGAGAGAGAGAGCGTGAGTGGGGGCGAGAGAGAGAGAGAGGGAGCGAACCGTGAGGGGGATCGCAAACCTCGGAAGCTCTCGCGAGGGGCAAACTGGCGAGCGAATTTTCAGGGCGACGGTAAGAAAAATGTTTTTTTATCATGATATTTCGGGTCGACGATCGATTTTCATTGATTTTTCGTAAATGTTTCGAGTCCGGTGATGCATGAATGGTATTTACTTTTTTTATTTGTCGTTGATGAGTTTTTTCTGCGAGGGATGAATGATTTGCAATTGTGGAGTATTGCTTGGCGTTCAGTGGGTTTCTAACCTAGCTTTATTGTTCTTAGCTCGATGAGAGGATTTTGGTCGAATGTGGGGAAGTTTTCATGGGCAGAAATTATGTTTGGAGGTTCGAAGGTTTGAGTTGAGTTGGCTTTGGGAATGAAAAATGAGGTTTGAGGGTGGAACATTTTTTTTTTTTGGGGACAATGGCGATGGGGATAAAAGTTGAAATTTTTTGAAATTTCGCAAGATGAGAGACAATGGAAGAAATATTAGTTTGCAAAGTTTTGAGGTTGGGAAATTTTACTTGGGGTTAATGGCGTTGGGAAAAAAATGTTGAAATTTGTTTTAATCTTGCGAGACGGGAATCTGTATGATTTTTTTTCAAGTTTTGGCTTTGTGTTTGATTTGTGGAAAAGATTTGCGATACAATGAAATCGACCAGCCTGAAATTCGGAATAAAAATGCGATTGGTCCAAAATCGACGAGTCGCAATTCTATAAATGCTTGATTAGTCATAGTCGTCGAGTATTCACATGCATATATGTATATATATATAAGTTGCGCGTGTGTGCAGAAATTGGAATAAAACAGTAAGCGGGACTTGAGTCGTTGGGTCCGGTCAGCGTCGAGGGAGGAGTACGAAAAGTTGGAAAGGCGGCGCGCGGAAGACGGAAGATTCATCGGTGAGAAACAATACTGACACACACATATGTACAATATATATTTTCCTATCGTATATACCGGACACCATTTGCCTAGCAACACATTTCCCACACAGATACAACAGTCAATTACATTAGCTCCTGAGTTTTCATGCGACGCCATTTTCTTTTTTTTTTTTATTTCTATCACAAATAAAAATAGAATAAAATTCATCAAACCCAAATAAATCTCTCCATGGCGCAAAAATCCCATTAAAATCTCCCTTCTCACGCCCGACTCTCTCATAACCTCAAAAATCAATCTCCATTGTCAAAAAAAAATAACGAAACGAAAACCAACCTAAAAAAAAAAACTACAGGAACAGCGTCGAAGCAGCCGTTCAACGAGGGGCCGTTGCGAATAGACCCGGAATCGCGATCGAGGATAGCAGGACAGTTACCCTCTCCCTCCCCCGAAAAATCCCGCGACCAAGTCACCGAGACGAAAAAAAACGGGTTTCTTAAAGTCCGATGTCTAGTGCTGAGGTGGTGGATAGCTCCGTTGACCCCCCGGCCAAGAAGCGACGCGTTGCCGCAGCTGCTGCTACGTTGGGTGGTGGTGACGGGACTACGACTATAACCCAAGACATGGCGAAGAACGGTTCGACGTCCAAGGCTCCGGCCGAAATAGACGAGGGTCTGTACTCGCGTCAGCTTTACGTTCTGGGTCACGACGCCATGCGTCGCATGGCCAAATCCGACGTTCTCATATCCGGTCTGGGCGGCTTGGGGGTGGAAACCGCGAAAAACGTTATTCTGGGAGGTGTAAAATCCGTGACTCTGCACGACAACGAAATCACAAAAATATCCGACCTCGGATCGCAATTTTATCTCACGGAATCCGACATAGGTAAGAATCGTGCGGCGGCTTGTTGTCAACGTTTGTCAGAATTGAACAGTTACGTGCCAACGCGAAATCACGACGGCGAACTCGACGAAGAATTCATTAAAAAATTCACTGTTGTCGTACTCACCGAAACCAATCACGACGAACAATTGCGCATATCGAAGATCACTCGTGCCAACAACATCGCTCTGATAATCGCAGACACTCGTGGACTATATTCTCGCGTATTTTGCGATTTCGGTGAAAAATTCGTGGTCGTAGATACAAACGGTGAGCCACCGGTGAGTGCGATGATAGCCAGTATATCGCGCGACGGTCAGGGGGTAGTGGCCTGCCTCGACGAAACTCGTCACGGCATGGAGGACGGCGACTACGTCACCTTCTCCGAAGTCAAGGGCATGACCGAGTTGAACGGTTGCGAACCCAAAAAAATCAAAGTACTGGGCCCGTACACGTTCGGCATCGGTGACACATCCGCTTACAACGAGTACGAACAAGGAGGCATCGTCACACAAGTGAAAATGCCCGAAACTCTTACCTTCGAATCATTCGAAGAATCATTGAAAAAACCGAAATATTTGATTTCCGACGATGCCAAATGGAATTATCCGCCTCTCATGCATCTGGCTTTTCTCACTCTCGACAATTACGTCAAGGTCAAAGCCGCGAAACCACGTCCCTGGAACAACGACGACGCTCAAGAATTTCTCGAAATGTCCAAACAAACGAAAAAACATTACAATTTCGACGTGGAAATCGATGACGACGTTATAACGACTTTCGCAAAAATTTCATCGGGTGATTTGGGACCGATGAACGCGACCATAGGTGGCGTTGTCGCTCAGGAAGTCATGAAAGCTTGTTCCGGCAAATTTTCACCCATTCATCAATGGTTCTACTTCGACGCGGTCGAATGTTTGCCGAAGGATCGCACGGAAATAACCGAAGATGATTGTCAACCTATGGGCAATCGTTACGACTCACAGATAGCCATTTTCGGACGTAAATTTCACGAAAAAATCGGCAGTCTCAAGTACTTCGTCGTGGGAGCCGGTGCGATAGGTTGCGAATTGATGAAAAATTTTGCCATGCTCGGTGTTGGAGCGATAAACGGTTGCGTAACCATAACCGACATGGATCTCATAGAAAAATCCAATCTCAATCGTCAATTTTTATTCCGTCCCTCGGACGTTCAACAACCAAAATCATCGACCGCAGCACGCGTCATTAAATCCATGAATCCATCGATGAACGTTGTGGCTCACGAAAATCGTGTATGCACGGAAACCGAAAAAGTTTACAACGACGAATTTTTCGAAATTCTGGACGGTGTTGCCAATGCACTGGACAACGTTGACGCTCGCATATACATGGATCGTCGTTGCGTTTATTATCGCAAACCTCTTTTGGAATCCGGAACTCTGGGCACCAAAGGCAACACTCAGGTAGTCGTGCCATTTTTGACCGAATCATACAGCTCGTCGCAGGATCCACCGGAAAAGAGCATTCCCATTTGTACGTTGAAAAATTTTCCGAATGCCATTGAACACACATTGCAATGGGCTCGTGACGGTTTCGAGGGTCTGTTTCGTCAGGCGGCGGAAAACGCGGCTCAGTACATCGCCGATCCTCAGTACATCGAGAGAACGTTGAAATTGCCGGGTGTACAACCTCTGGAGGTCATGGAATCCGTATACACGGCTCTGGTCGAGGAACGTCCGACGAATTTCGCCGATTGCGTTGGTTGGGCACGTTGCCACTGGCAGGAACAGTACAACAATCAGATAACCCAATTGTTGTACAATTTTCCACCCGATCAATTGACATCGAGCGGTCAACCTTTTTGGTCCGGACCCAAACGTTGTCCAGTCCCCCTGGAATTCAACGTGAACGATCCTCTGCATCTCGACTACATCGTCGCCGCGGCAAATCTAAAAGCCACTGTATACGGTCTACCGACGAATCGCAATCGCGACGATATCGTGAAAATTTTGAAAACCGTCGAGGTACCAAAATTCACACCTAAATCCGGTGTGATGATTGCCGAAACGGATTCCCAGGTTCAAGTGTCCAACGGCGGTGGCAATGTCGATCACGAACGTCTACTTCACATACAAGAACAATTGCCCAAACAACAACAATTGAACGGTATCGTCATCAATCCACAAGAATTCGAAAAAGACGACGATAACAATTTTCACATCGATTTCATCGTCGCCGCGTCGAATTTGCGAGCTGCCAATTACAAAATTCCACAAGCCGATCGTCACAAGAGCAAACTCATCGCCGGTAAAATCATTCCCGCAATTGCCACGACCACGTCGGTCGTCGCGGGTTTGGTTTGCTTCGAATTGATCAAATTGGCGCGTAACGTCACGGATTTGGCTATCTATAAAAATGGTTTTGTCAATCTTGCATTGCCTTTTACCGGTTTTTCCGAACCCATATCCGCGGCCAAATTGAAGTATTACGACACCGAATGGACGCTTTGGGATCGTTTTGAGGTTACCGGGGAACTTACTTTGAGAGAATTTTTGGATTATTTCAAAAATAATCACAGATTGGAGGTTACGATGTTGTCGCAGGGTGTGAGCATGTTGTATTCGTTTTTCATGCCCAAAGCCAAGTGTCAGGAACGCATGGGACTCACCATGAGCGAAGTCGTTCGACGTGTTTCGAAGAAAAAGCTCGAACCACACGTCAGAGCTTTGGTTTTTGAACTTTGTTGCGACGATGCCGATGGTAATGACGTTGAGGTGCCCTACGTGCGTTACACGCTACCGTGATTCGTCGATGGATTGTTATTGTCGTCGTTTAACGAATTTAAATAATCGTAAATGAAAAAAAAAAAAAACGGAAAAAAATTGGAGAAAAGCAAAAAAAAATTAAAATAAAATTACGAAATAAAAAAGAGAGAGAAAGAGGAAAGAAAACACAGCTATAAACAACACTCGATGATTAGATGGTAGTGATTTCTACAAATTTCTATTTTAAAATACGATGCAGCAAAAAAAAAAAAAAAATTAAATAAAATTGAAAAAGAAAAAGAAAAAAAAATCATACGTGACAGCGAAATAGAAAGGATAATTACTGAAGATAAGAAGAATGGAAATTATGGGGAAGGAAGATAAAGAATGACAATTGGAGTTAAATACAGCGAGGAAAAGAAATGGATTTAAAAAAAAAAAAAACAATTATGATAATCTTACGTGTATTTGCTAAGGCTCTTAGGACGTACGCAGAGGAGATTACGATATGATTGTCTTGGCGCACGGCAGGCTTGGCTAGTGAAGGTTCATGATAAATTAATTGATTGATGAAGAAAAATTAATTGAAAAAAAAAATCAATACAAATGAAAAAAATAAAAATTAAATTAAAAAATTGAAAAACACGAAAAATTTGTACGACGATTGTAACGTCAACCGAGAGATGATGAGGCTCGACACGAGAGTCTGTCTCACACCGAGTACTATAATTATTATTACTATTATTGTCGTTTTTTTTTTTTTTTTTAATTTTTTTTTACACTTATGCAGTCTCTGCTGATAATAATGTAACGGTAAACAAAATAATAAAAAATAAGATAAATTGTCGCTTTCTTTGGCAATTCGTGAGTCAAACTTTCGAATTGTGTTTGTGAAAATTTCAGGGCACGAAAAAACAAATAAAATAAATCAATAAATAATTGTGGATGAATATCATTTTGGATTATAATACGATTTTGGTTGTAAGAAGAAAAAAAAATGTGTGTAATGATTTTATATTATATCATCGACCTCGATAAACGCTGGATGCTGGATCCACTGCAAAGGGTCAAAGGGGACACGAACAATGTTCCTCGAATTAAAAAAATCACTCATTTTGCTTGAAATAAAAAAAAATACGGTTGTAAACGTAAACGATGAAATATCGAGAAAATAATAATAATTTTTATTCATTTGTCCGAGGACAAAAAAATTGGTATTTTTTTAATAATCATAAAACACAAATATATAATATATATAGATATAATTCTCGCACGTACAAAATTTCGTTTGTCTCTATCAAATTGTCGGGTCTCTACCGAAGAAATCAAATCGGCTGATTTAAAATTCGAATGAGAGGATTTTTCATTTTTTTTTCTTCATAATTTGGGAAAAATATATATTATCGATCTCGACGAGACCGATTCGAGAGATTGTGACAAACTCGGCGATAAGGTAATTAAAACCAGGCATAAATTTGCTGTTGTACGTAATAAGCTCAATTGTAAATTGTAATAGCAGTAAAGTCGCAGTTTAGATTGCAGTTGACAAAATACATATATAAATATTTTTTTTGTTGGAAAAGTTGGAAGAGACAGACTTGTAATAATCTTGCCTTCGTTTGGTTTTTTTTTTTCTTAAATTCTTTTTGCTACAGAATATAAAATAAAGTTTCGACGTTGAGGAAGTCGTCGATGAGTTGACACGAAATGATCCGACGAATTAGTCGATGCTATATGAACAATGATTAGTTTGAACAATTTTTTTTTTTTTTAATTTCATTTGGCTCAGAAGCGTCTCGACGACCTAAAGACAGTCTTTCGGTTGTGTCAATCGACAACCCATTGTTGCATTTAACTTTGTGGTAGAAACGAAAAAATAGATAATAAAGCAGCTACGATCGTGGTTTTGAAAAAAAAAAAAAATAGTTTCGTAGAAAATTACCACTTTTGGATAACGCAAATGGAAATATGAAAAATGAAAACACGAAAAAAATACATATTTTGTTTATTTTTAAGAATAATCGATATATGTATTGTATTATTTTAACGATAGATAATAAAAAACATAGATGTGTTTGGATTTCAAGATTATTCGTTTCGTATTACATTTTTTTTTCACGTGACAAATGTTATTCGTTCATCCTTGACATTCGTGGTTTATTTATTCAAATCTGTTTTTGAATGTTGACGCCAATTTCGATAGTCGCTCGTTTGACTCGAATTGTACCGTCGGATCAGAAAAAATTCTTCTCGTGTGTTCCTAATAACAATTTTTCGTGTTAACATTCGTACGGTAAGTCAAATCAGAGGTTCTAAATGAGTTTGCGATTATTGAAAAAGAAAAATTTCGTTATTATTACAAAAGATTATTGGTAATTGATTGTAAAAAATATTGAATTGCTCGTGTCGATGCTTTTGCGAATTCATTTCGAACAAGAGCGGATCGATTGACTAGCGTAGTAACGGCTTCGGACGAGTTCGAACGTCTCCCCGGATTTTGAGGTTAGGTGTCCGGTGAAAAACGGCGCGAAAATGGCGCAGCGATCCATCACGTAAGTCATCCCCGACTTTGTTGTTAAATAAACAATCATTAACATTGCAATAAATTATTTACTCATCGATACAATTTGAGGTTAAATCCTTTATTTGCTGTTGTCACGTTTTTAGGTCATTTTTCAAACGAACCAACGAAAAAGATGTTACGACAGATTCAAGGTACGTTTTACGATAAACAAAATTTCCACGTTTCAGTGATTCAATGGTTATTCGTTTCTCGAACGAGTCGTGAAACATGATCAAAACAATCACGAAGTTTTGGCTGACGCAACATCTGCGACAGCGTCAGATTTTCAATGTCGATGAGAGGTTAAGAATTTGTCAAACTTTTATTAATCGGCTGTGTATCGACGTTAGTAAACAGAACGAAATTAAGGACAAGGAGTCGACGAGTCCAGGCGATGCCAAGAGAAAGAGAGTGGAGAGCAGCAGCGGCGCCAGCAGTTCGAGGTAAACTAATCGGTCTATTTGCTTGCGCGTCTCGTTTTGTCGATATCGTCGATGCTAACAATTTGTGTCTGACAATTATATTTCAGTTCGCCGCCAACGAAGAAATCGGACGTCGGCGCCAAGTCGAAGGGCAAGTCCAGAAAGTCGCTGACCAAGGAGAACGGGAAACAGCCCGGAATATTCGGAGCGGCGGGAAAAGGCAAACAGGTTGCGACCGATAAGAAAGCGGAATCGAATAAGGACGAGAAGGAGAACGAGCCAGGAAAAGATGAGAAGAAAGTTGAGAAAGTCGAGGTCGAGTCCAGTGCGCAAAAGCAGAGTAGTCCCAAGGGCGAAAAGTCTGAATCGACTAAAAAGGAAGCCGGTAAGAGGAGCGTGAAAAAAGTGACCAAGAAGAGGGCCAGGATCGTCCAGAACGATTCCAGCGACGACGAGATTCATTTACCGGTGAGCTCAGAAAATTATTGGTTCTTGGAAAATCTTTTTAAAAAAATTGAAAGAAAAAAAGAAAGATGCTATTTTTTATTTCAATTTCACGACAATTCATTTTACCAGTTGTTGGGCGATCCGCCAAAATCCCAAATCAAAACGAACGACGTCAAAAGTCCATCGACCGTTGTCAAAGGCAAAGCGAGAATAATGTCGGACAGTGAATCCGATCACGACGATGATAAAAAAGAGGATATCATGAAGATGGAGGTGGAAGCTAGCGACGATGAGAAACCCGCGAGTCCGAAAAAAATCAAATCCGAAAAAACATCGCCCAAAAATATGAATAGCTTCTTCGGTAAATTTACAAATCCATCAAATAAGCATTTTCATTATTATTTTTTCCATCGTCTTATAACTTTGTACATTAATGAAAAATGATTTGTCGCTGTGCACCAGCCAAGAAGGAAAAGACCTCGAAAAACGAAGAGAACGAGGATTCGGACGTGAAATCAAAAAGTCCCGATAAATCGGAAAAAGAAAAAAAATCACCGAAAAATATAAACAATTTCTTCGGTAAGTTTTATCGATTGCCAAAAATGTATTTTCAATTGAACAAAAAATTTACATCGTTCGAGATGCGTATTCGTCGATTACAACGATAATTCGTCCCGCAGCTCCACGTCAAAAGGACGACGCGAAGAAAAAAAACACGGACAAGAAAAACGAAGCACCGGAGTACAATCCAAATGCGTCCAAGTATCATCCGATAGACGACGCGTTTTGGAAACGAGGCGATAAGTAAAGACACTTTTTTTTTTGTTTGTTTTGTAAATCATTCATAACAATTAGTATATTTATATTCACAAATTCGTGGACTACGATTTTTGGTATAACTCTTTTATATATATATATATATATATATGTGTGTGTATGTGTATATATATTTTTCTTTTTTTTCAGAGTGCCTTACATAGCACTGACGAGAACATTGGAGCTCATCGAGGACATAAGCGCGAGATTGAAAATGGTGGAAATTTTGTCGAATTATTTTCGTTCGGTCATCGTGCTCAGTCCGAGCGATCTTTTGCCCAGCGTTTACTTGTGTCTCAATCAACTCGCTCCAGCTTACGAAGGTAAATTTTGAAATAAATTTTTTTTAAATTTATTCAACCCAAAAATATTTTTATAATTATTTTATTATTTTCTAATCGTTTGTTTCAATAATCATTCCTCAAACGATTTGTTTCTTTTTTATCTTATTTTTTTTAATGGGACTGTGGCTTTTTACATTTTGAAATAAAATATTTGGATATAAATATTGAAAAAAAAGAAAAGACAACTTTACCATTTTCTGTCTCTCTTTTTTTTTTTACAATTTTGTGTTTCCAGGTTTGGAACTTGGTATAGCCGAAACGACTTTAATGAAAGCGATAGCCCAGTGTACGGGTCGAACATTGGCCCAGCTGAAACAGGATGCTCAAGAGGCCGGGGATTTGGGTATAGTTGCCGAGGGCAGTCGATCGAATCAGAGAATGATGTTTCAACCCGCGCCCCTGACCGTGGGTAACGTTTACGCGAAGTTGAAGGAAATTGCTCAGATGACTGGACATTCGGTAATTCATTCGTCGACTAATTCCATTTTTATTTCTTCTCGTTCTATCAATTCTGCGATTGATGAAAAATTATTTAATTAATTTGTGAGATTATATTATTTACAGTCTGTTGGTAAAAAAGTTGACAGAATACAAACGTTGTTCGTCGCATGTCGTTACACAGAGGCGAGATATCTGATAAGATCACTGGCGGGAAAGCTTCGCATCGGTTTGGCCGAACAATCGGTTTTACAGGTAAAACAATAAAATTTTTAATTTCAACATCTTTTTATTCATTGTTTCATATTTGAAAACAATAATAGCAATCAATTGAATTTTATATTTATTCGAAAGTATTTGAACACACAATTTTGGAATTTATTTATTTTTTTGAGTTTTAAAAAATTAATGATAATTGATTGAATTTGATATTAATTTTGATTAATAAAATAATGTTTTTCTCATTAAGGCATTGGCGCTGGCTTGTGCAATGACTCCACCCGAACAGGGTTATCCATTCAAAGTTTTGAACGCGAGTAAAAAAATGGGTAGCGACGCTTTCAAGCAGCATTACGAGGAGATAGCTCTCATAGTCAAGACCACATACTGGTGATTAACAATCGTTGTTATTTTATCTTCATACACGAGCCATTCCATCGAATATCGGACAATTTTTGGGATTTGCTATCCGGGATCTTTGTGACATTTACACAGCTTGAAGTGCACGTTTAAAAACAAATTCCCAAATTTTTTCAGATTTATTTTTTTCTATTATTTTCGACAACTGTCAATTGAGACATTTTTCATTTATTTTTTTTTTTCTCAAGTATTTTTCTCACACGCTCGCGGTGTTAAAAAAAAATACATTGAAAATCTGTTTTTCACGTGAAATTGTCGCAGCTTTTCGATGATATTATCAGTTTTTTCATTTCGACTGTCGAAAAAACCATTGAAATTGAACTTGAAACTCCGGAAGATGTTTTTTTCGACAGTTGCCCAAATTTTGCAAATTTTTTATGTCCCGGGGAATTTTCTCAACTGTTGAAGGAAAAAAAAAAAAATAATTAAAATTGAGTTCATAACGACAACGATTGTTTCGCAGCGAGTGTCCGAATTACGACAAGCTCATACCGGTAATTTTGACGGACGGTGTTAAAGAATTGCCAAATAAATGCAAACTCACACCGGGAATACCGTTGAAACCCATGCTGGCACATCCGACGAAGGGCGTGCAGGAGGTGCTCACGCGTTTCGAAGGTTTGAAATTCACTTGCGAGTGGAAATACGACGGCGAGAGAGCCCAGATTCACATTGCCGATAACGGTGACGTCAGTATATACAGTCGTAATCAGGAAAACAATACGTCGAAATATCCGGATATAATCGGACGTATTGAAAACGCACGTGGCGAGGATGTGAAAAGTTGCATACTCGATTGCGAAGCCGTGGCTTACGATCCGGAAAAAAAACAAATATTGCCGTTTCAAATTCTCAGCACGAGAAAACGAAAGGTAATTTATTATCGTATTATTATTATATAAATATATACATGCCCTGTTTTATTTGATTTACAAAAATAATTACAACTCATTCTTGAAATCTTCAAACGAAAAAATTCTAATTTTTTTTTTTTTTGAAAAATTTCTGCCGATTGAAAGTTAAAAAAAAAAAATTCAGTGGCAATAGTTTAGCTTGCGGGCAATTCGTCAAAATACTTTTACTCAATTAAAGAGGGTTGATACTAGCAGAGATTCGAAATCATGAATTCTAAAAAAATAATTCAATTTTTCATCGTAATTTCCATAATATTGAAAATAACTTATTTTATATATATTTTTTTTTTTTTTTTTTTTTTTTTTTTTTTAAACTCTGTGCAAAAATCGTAGGACGCGAACGAAGCGGACATCAAGGTACAAGTGTGTGTATTCATGTTCGATCTGTTGTATTACAACGGTCGGGCTTTGGTCAAAGAACCATTTGCAAAACGTCGTGAATTGTTGAGAGAAAATTTTAATCACGTCGAGGGCGAGTGGCACTTTGCCACGAGTTTGGACACCACGAAGATGGAGGAGGTGCAAGATTTTCTTGAAGTATCGGTGAAAGGTATCTATTTCAATGAATCACAACAATTTATCTAATTTCATTAAATTCATTTAATTTATTTAATTTGATTTGATTTAATTTATTTAATTTATATTTAAAAAGGAAATTGCGAGGGTCTGATGGTAAAAACGTTGGACGAAGACGCGACTTACGAGATTGCAAAACGTTCGAGAAATTGGTTGAAACTGAAAAAGGATTATTTGGACGGTGTGGGCGATACGTTGGACGTGGTTGTGATCGGTGGTTACATCGGTCGTGGCAAGAGAACCGGCACTTACGGTGGTTTTCTTCTCGCTTGTTACGATCAGGATAACGAGGAGTATCAGTCGCTCTGCAAGGTAAATTACCAAAAAAATAAACGAAACACTTTATAAAGCAAAAAAAAAAAACAAACATTTTATTATAATTTTATTCATCAAAAAATCATGTATCGTGTGACATTCAATGAAAAAAAATGTTTGAGGGAAGATCGGCACGGGATTCAGCGAGGAGGATCTTCAAAAGCACACGGAGCTGCTCAAGGAACACGTGATTAATCAGGCGAAACCTTATTATCGTTACGATACGAGTCACGAGCCCGATCATTGGTTCGAACCGACCCAAGTTTGGGAAATTAAGTGCGCCGATTTGTCACTGTCGCCGGTTCACAGAGCCGCAGCCGGAATCGTGAGTTTCGTGATTATTTTATTCAACGATGAAAGACATTTCTTTTCTTAACCGACGATTATTCATTTATTTATTTATTTATTTATTTATTTATTTATTTATTTATTTATTTTTTGAAATTTATTTTTAATTTTTATCGTATTGTTATTTATTTATTCTTTTACATATTTTCTTGCTATCCCACTTCGCCTTATTCTCCACATTTTTTTTTTTCACTGGATATTTTTATTTTTAATTTATTTTATTATCTTTTTTCATTTGAAAATTTGTAATTCATTTTTTTCGTCACGCAATCAGGTCGATCCCGAAAAAGGAATATCGTTGCGTTTTCCGAGATTCATACGCGTGCGAGAGGACAAAACTGCGGAGGACGCGACTTCGGCGAGGCAAGTGGCCGACATGTACAATAGCCAGGAACAAATAATGAATCAAACTTCCGGGAATAAAGCGGCGGACGAAGATTTTTATTAAAAACATCAGCAACAAGAAAAAAAAAACAAAAACAATGAGGTTCAATGATTATTCCGGATCGCTTGTAATCTCATTCGAATTATCACGAAAACTTTGCGGGCAATATAATTTTCAATTAATCGAAAAATCGACGACCGTGATTTTGTGTCAACGGTCGATCGTTCATTCGATGAGGTCATTGAGAAATAACGAATTTCAGTCAACGATCAATACACATATATACATATATATGTTTATTTTTATTATTCATGATGATATACGTGAATTGGACGTTAATTTATTTTTCGCTTGTACATGAAATTTGTAACGTTGGAATATTTTTTTTAAATAAAGTGAACTTAAAGTGAAAATATGTACCAGTAATAACTTGGGGAGGTAGTCAAGCGATCTACATAACCTGGAAAAATGCATCAGTTGTAATTGGGATGTATAATCAATTATCCAGTGTCATTATAGTAGCCGATAGTGTAATTCAGCTCCGTTTATATATTTTCAATGGGTTAATTTAGTTTGAGGCTTTTTATAAATGGGCAAAATGTATTTATAGTCGCCTACTTGACTTTGGCGAAGCTTTGACTGCATCTTTCTCTCTCTCTCTCGTTCGGTCATTCCACCCACGCTAGTTCGGCGCAACGCCGCAAGAGCCCTCCCTCTTCTCCTCGCCGCAATGAAAATCCGGCTTAACAATTTCCGCACCGCCCGTCGACGAATCCGCAGCTACATTCGCGCGATACTATCGAATACGCGAAATCAAAAAAATGTCTCGAAATGGGCTCCAACCTCCAACCGTTGCCAACATCACGCCCTCCCCCCGGCCGGACCGCATATGTTTGCACGTGCGTGCTTGTGTCGTGTAAATTAAACCATTATCATGTTTATGCTCGTTTGATTCGCAGTGCGGTTAATTAAATCGTGAGAAGTTGAGTTTTTCGTTCGTCGACGAGTTGAAGTTTCATCGAACGCCAAGATGAGCACGATTCTGGAAAAAATTGCGGCGATCGAGGCCGAGGTAACCTATAAACACACTCTCAACTCCATCTACTCCAAAATCCCATTGATATCATAACATAACAGATTAAAAATCCGTTGCGGGTCTTTGTTACTTTGACAAATATGACATAACCAAGAAAGAATTCTATTTTGGTTTTTTTTCGTTGTTTTTATAATTCTTGTATGAGTCGCGCATGAAGAGTAACAATTTGAATGTTTTCGTCGACAGATGGGCCGAACGCAGAAGAACAAGGCGACCTCCGGTCACTTGGCGATGCTGAAGGCCAAGCTCGCCAAACTCAGGCGAGAGCTCATAACTCCGAAGGGCGGCGGCGGAGGAGGCGAGGCCGGTTTCGAAGTGGCCAAAACCGGCGACGCTCGAATAGGCTTCGTCGGTACGCAATTATTTCATAACCGCGAACAAATCCCAGATTTTTTATTTCCCAGATAACGGAGCGTTTACTAACCTCCGAAACTCGTTTTGCGATTTTCAGGATTTCCATCGGTGGGGAAGTCCACATTGCTTAGTACATTAGCGGGTGTGTATTCCGAAGTCGCGGCGTACGAATTTACCACCCTAACGACTGTGCCCGGATGTATCAAGTACAAAGGCGCCAAGATTCAAGTGAGCCAAAGTTTATCGTCAATAAACTCGATCGTTTGTTGAAAAAAAAAAAAAAAAATTACAACGAGCGAAGGTTCGGTGTTTATTTTTCTTGTTGTCCAGTTGTTGGATTTGCCTGGAATCATCGAGGGCGCCAAGGACGGCAAGGGCAGAGGCAGACAGGTCATAGCCGTAGCTAGAACTTGCAGCTTGATATTCATCGTTCTGGACGTGCTCAAACCGCTGGGGCACAAACGGCTCATAGAGCACGAATTGGAAGGTTTCGGTCTAAGACTCAACAAACAACCGCCCAATATTAATTTTCGTAAAAAAGATAAGGGCGGGATTAATTTACAAACAATGGTGAGACACGATTCTTCTTGACTTTCTTCTTTAAGCTGTTATTATTATTTTATACATTTTTTTTTTTTTTTTATCCATCAGTGTACGCAGACGGAGCTCGATTTGGACACGGTTAGATCGATTCTATCCGAATACAAAATTCACAATGCCGATATAACTCTGCGCTACGATGCAACGTCGGACGATCTGATCGACATTATCGAGGGTAATCGGGTCTACGTACCGTGCATCTACCTGCTCAACAAAATAGGTAACCACGCTTTCGATAATTGTACAAAAAAAAAAAAAAAAAAAAAAAAAAAAAAAAAAACACTCAATCATTTTTGTTTGGTTCAACAGATCAGATAAGCATCGAGGAATTGGACGTTATTTATAAAATACCACATTGCGTGCCTATATCCGCACATCACAAGTGGAACTTTGACGATTTGTTGGAAAAAATGTGGGACTACTTGAAACTCGTTAGAATGTGAGTTAATCAGTTTGGATTATATTCACATTGTCAGAAAATTGTATGATGAAAATAATCATTTCAACGAAAAATCAAATTTTTCATGGATTTCTTTTTATATATTTATTTTTCTCATCAGTTATACGAAACCGAAGGGTCAATTGCCGGATTACAATTCACCCGTCGTGCTAAACACCGACAGGCGAACCGTCGAAGATTTTTGCAACAAACTTCATCGATCGATCGCCAAGGAATTCAAATAGTACGTCGATACGTTTTCTTTTTTTCTCGCAAAAAAAGATGAATCAAAAATTTATATCGAGTAATTGATTCTTTATTTTTTTCAATTTTTTTTTCACAGCGCACTGGTTTGGGGCTCGTCGGTGAAGCACCAGCCGCAGAAGGTCGGCAAGGATCACGTGCTCTGCGACGAGGACGTCGTACAAGTCGTGAAGAAAGTTTGATTGTTCTTATATTTTTGTTTCTATATTTTTTCTTTTTTTTTTTCTCGTAATTTTTTATATAATTATATAAATATCGTTTAAGAAATACAAATATGGACAAAAAAAGAAAAAGAATAAGAAAAAATTATGATGAAATTACGAACGTATTAAAATTGCGAGAGAAAAAAAAAGTACGAGAATTCATTTTCGATATTTTCGTTTGAAACTGGAGACACGATAGAAAGAAAAAAAAATAGGAAAGGAAAGAAAGGCTCTTCGTCGACTAGAGAGATTTCAGCACATATTCCTTGCGCTGTTGATCCAACATTTTTTCAAGATGCTCGCACTTTTCACGCAACTCGTGAGTCTCTCTTGCCGCATTTTTCATCGCCAAATCCTTCTGCGTTACAATCAACTTTATTCTGTTGCGAAAAAGAAGAAAAAAATTCATTACTCCATCATCGAAAAATTGCAAACGAAGAAAAAAAAAATTTTTTTTTTTATTTAAAAAAAATTTAAAACCTCAGCTGGCACAATTGTTGTTTTTATGACTCAAAAAAATTCTCATATATTCTTCGATACGCCCTTCAAAAGTTGCCATGAGTTGTTCGGTTTAAATTCAATATCTACTTCCGAAAAAAAAAATTGTTGAAGGTGAAAAAAAACGAAAAATTATCGATTTCTACCAAAAAAAATCGTAACAACCCCATTTTGAGTTATTTTAATCTGAAAATTGGACTAGATAATCTCGAAATACTCTACTTTCGGGATAAAAATATCCCGATAGTGGGTGTTGAAAAAAAGGAATTTATTCCGGGAGGTGAAGTGAATAAATGTCTAGATTTTGATTGGGGGACCTTTTTTACCCCAGTGTGCCAGCTGAGGGTTAAACAGTGTGATAATCAATCGAGAGATCAACCTGCTGTACAACTGAGCCATAACGGAATCTCTGTTGGCGTTGTTTTGCGTGAGTTCGCGATAGAGGGAAGCGATTTTGTCCTCCAATTCACGTTTTTCCGATTCAATATCCTGACGAGCCAATCTCTTGGCCTGATCTCGTTCCATCGTCAGTCCGTCCATCGTCTGTTCGCGTCCGAGACGAGAAACAAAGAAACGTAGCCTCACGATTTAACTCGTCGATCGGATTTCAAGTCGTCGAATCATTCGAGGAAACTAATTTGATTTTCATTTACCTGCTTAGCTTCGTTAAAATCGTTCGTACATCGTCTCAATCTCTCTTCCGTTTTATTCGCGTTTATTTCTTGCTCCTTCATTTTTTTTTCAGCATTTGACAATTTTGTTTTCAACAATTCCATTTGTTCGTTTGATTCTTTCATCTCGGAATCGTATTTTTCCGTTATGCATCTACGTTGAATGAAATATACATTTTCAAAAAAACTTTATATTTGAAAAAAAATATAAAAATTTAATTTTTGTCGATTTTAAAACTTCGTCGATCAAACAATATTTTACATCGTCAATGAATGATATTAGTTTTTTTTTTTCATGTCGTTTTCAATGGATTACTGAAAAAATGTATTGGAATACAAAATAGAAACTCCAAAAGGTATTTCAGATTTTTTTTCAGATTTTTTAAACGATTTTCGCATGAAAAAAAAATCATCGACAAAAATGTTTGGGATCATTATGCAAATAGCGTACCGAAAAAAGAAAAAGAAACGTGCAAAGACGTGGAATTTAATTACAAACCGTAATTTGTTGTCCCACATTTTTTCCATATTCAATTTCATATTTCTGGTTTCTTTTTCGAGTGTGACTATTGCCAATTCGATCTGTCGATCTCTCTCGCGATTACACTCGTCCATTATTCGAGCTTGGGCTATTTCGAATTTTCCGTTTTGCTGGCGTCGATAATTTTCCATCCAAACGTCGCGTTCCGATCGCAATGATTCCTCGAGCGTTCGTTTTTCGATCTGATGCTGTCTCATCAACATTTCCATCTTCTCCTGTCAACATTTGTTTATTCAAGTAATTAGGTAAACGCTTCGAGTTGAAATTTTCAGCTTGTTTTTTTTATAAGGAAGCTAAATGAATAAATAAATAAATAAATAAATAAATAAATAAATAAATAAATAAATAAATAAATAAATAAATAAATAAATAAATAAATAAATAAATAAATAAATAAATAAATAAACAAATAAATAAATGAATAAAGCTTCACTTGAAATTGCGAAGACGTTTGTTTGACAATTAAATCTCGCTCGGCGTCTCTTCTCGTTTGTTCCTCGCCAAATCTTTTTCTTTCCAATTGCAATTCCTCGAAAAATTTTCGTTGTTGGGCCTGAACGAGAGCCTCTTGCTCGTCGAACTTTTCCTGAAATCTAACAATTGACAAAACGAAATGAAATTTAAAAAATGTGTATAACAATGAATTAATTCTTTTTTTTTTTTTCTATTTTTTTGAGAACATTGTGCTGGATGAAAATTTGATGAATAAAATTTGAAAAATATGTGCCTGATGCGCAGGGCTTCACGTTCGTTCGAAACAATTTTGTCGTGACTGGCTGTGAGTTCGAGTCGCAATTGTTCCAACTGTTGATTAGATCTTCTTATCGTTCTCAATTCAACGTCCTGAAGCTCCTTCATGTGATTGCTCCGCATGTCCTGGATCTCCTGTTGATGCTGTTCGATCATGCTACGCAATTCCGGTTCCATGCCTTTGACAGTCATTTCCTAAATAAAATAAATAAAATAAATAAAATAAATAAAATAAATAAAATAAATAAAATAAATAAAATAAATAAAATAAATAAAATGAATAAATGACTTTGAAAAATTCGCCACAACGAAATGAAAAAAAAAAAAAATGAATAAAAAATAAATAAATAATCATGAAATTATTAAAAACCTTGATCTTCGAAGTTTTAGCTTCCAACCAACGTTCCCGTCGAATTTTTTCCGAAGCCGCACGCATGTCCCTCGCCCTTTGCAATTCCACCGCGTGTCTGTCCGCCAGACATTTCAATTCTCGTTGTTGCTTCGTCTCCGATTCTTTTATTCGACGTGTCAGAGCGTCGCATTTTTCCGTCAACAATTTTTTCTCATCTATAAGACGTTCGATGAATTTTTGATGTCTCTTCACAATCGTTTGATACTTGTTTCTTTGGGTCTCGATCGTCGACGACATTTCCACGTTAGCAATTTTCAATTTTTCACAAGCACGTTTACGTTCGGATTTCAATTGGTTCTTCAAAAATTTTATCGTCTCGTCGCGATCCTCCAATTGCAAACGACACGTTGACAAATCTTCCTTCAAACTTTCCACGTGAGGTGACGACAATTTTTTCGCATCCGGTCTGTTCGAGTTTGTGCTAGGATGAGAAGAAGAAAAAAATCGACAATATATTTTTAGCGTACAATGATTTTTATTTATTTTTATTTATTATTTTTTTTGAATTGTTTTTTTTTTTCGAGAAAAATTTTGCGAAGAAAATACAAAAGATTGATCAATTGATTATTTTTTTCATCTCACTTTTCGTGACAATCGTTTGTATCGAAAAATTTTGTAATTTCCGTGTCCTGTTCGAGGGTGCCAAGAAAGCTCATTATATCCTCGTAAGTCGATCCATTGGACGCGCAAACGTTTCTCGAATCGTCCTTTTCCGGTTCGTCCTGACAATCAACGTTACAAACTTGGAAAAACCGAAAAACCATATAAATAAAAATATTTTTCGAAAATTAAAAATATTTAAAAAAATGTAAGTGTTAAAAAAAAACAAACAAAAAAAAAAAATTGTTTCAAAACGATCGAAAATAAAATAAAGTTGAATCGTTATGGAAAAAAAATGATTTACTTGATACGAATATTTCGGTGAAAAATTGTTCGAAACATTATCGCCGCGTCCGAAAAAATTTTTACGATCCTCATCGTCGTGATCATCGTCATTGATAATTATTTCGGACGGTTCCGTGCTCATATTGCGTTCCAAATCGTTGATCATGTTGCACAATTGTCGAAAGGACGTGGAATCGGGTTCGATGACGTTGCGATCGCAATTTTTTTTTTCATCATCCAATTGCTCGAAATTTTTTCTTTCATCGTCGAATTGGTCCGAATTTTTTTTTTCATCCGAATGTTCGTCGATCTCGTTAACAACCGTAAGCGTTCGTTCGCCATTGGACGCATCGTCGCGATTCGTCCAATTCGATTTCGTTGCCTCGGAATTTTTCGTGATTTTCGAAATTTCGTTCGTCCCATCGTTCAGAGTTCGATGTTTTTTATCCTGACTTCTGCAACCCCCAAAACCGCTCAACGGGGGTTTCGACAACAATGGCGGATGAGCGATGTTTATCATCGCGGATGGATCAACGATCGATGACAAAAGAAGATGCGGATGAAGAAAGTAAAGAAAGAAACACAATACGTAAATTCTATTCGAAGTACGTGGCAAAGTGCATCAAGACGAGTTAAAGATAGTCGTAAACCAAGCTTACGTGTGTGGTTGCTAAGGAACCGAAATGTTGCGAATTAATTGTCCCAAACTTTACCTAACCTTCAATCGGAAAGAAAAAGAAACAAAATAAATAAATAAAAGTTGCGAAAAGAAATATATATCACACTGATTCCGCGGATTGATCGATGAAAAAATCGATAGTCTCGACAAGTTCGATGGAAAACAACAAAAAAACACGAATAAGACACGTTTGTCGATAAGGAAGAAATCTGCTATGCCACACGTGATAGATTTTTTCTGTATCTTCCCAATTTGAAAATACTCGACGAAAAATAAAATTTGAAAAAAAAAATAATGATTAAAAATAAAAGAAATAATAATAAAATTTGAAATAATTATTTGTCACACGAATTTTCGTATCTCGATTGTTTTGGGATGATGAATAAATACGGTTGCCCAGGTGGTTCGAAAATAATTTCATCGCACCTTCGTATCCCACTTCCCCCCTCGGAAAGTCGACCTTGTAAAAAAACTTAAAAAAAAAAGATAAATAGAGAAAAAGCAATATTATATACTCGAAACATTGGCATCGAACTTAACCTCAAAATCTCTCGTAAAAAAAAAAACAAAAAAATTCGCAACAAAAGTTTCCGTTAAAAACTTTTTCGAAACAATCGAAAATTCGAAACGTCACATAGCAGAAGACAAGTTCGTACGTTCGATTGAAAGGGGTTGAAAACATTTTTGAAAAAAAAAAAAAAAAAAAAGAAGCAATATGATCGCCCGTGGACCAATGAAAAGACGATAAGCTCGGCCGGCGCGTCCTTGACGCCCCACCCTCGGCGTTTCTCCGGCAGAGGGGGCAGCACAGTCGGGGGAGGCGCGTGTGCGCGTCGTCGGCTTGACGTCACTGATTAGGCGGCCAAGATGGTTGTCAATGTTGATAAGTGTTTTCGTTAACTCGTGGAATCGTTGATAACCTCGAGGGAGGCGGGAGTACAGTCGGGTAGGAAATTGTCGGCTGTTCGCGGCGTCTCGACGGCGCGAGACGGTCGGCGGGGAGGGGCGGGGGGAGGGGAGTAGTGACGTTCGCATGTGCATCGTTAAGCAGGTGCGTCGGTGTGAATTAAAAAACCGATGTGTCCCGAAAGGTAGCGGCGCGCGCGTCCGAGTGCTCCGAACAGACGTGAAAATTCGCGATCGGTAAGGTGGGAGGGGTGGGGGGGGGCGGAGAGGACGGCTGGGGGGTGGGGGAGCGTGAGTCGCGTTTCAGCCTGTTTCGGGTGGCAGCCTGGCAGCAGCACCAGCAGCAGCCCGAGGAGTTGGAGGCCCCCACAGTGATAGACGTGCATAGACGTTGACGGCATGGCGGACGGCGAGGATGCGGAGGACGAGATACGACGTGCTCTCTACGTCGTTCAGTCAATGATTGACATATCGGCCGATCGTCTCGAGGGCCTCAGGACCCAGTGCTCGACCAGCGCTGTACTTACGCAACAGGAAATTCGTACCCTCGAGGTACCTTAAAAAAAAAGAACGAAAAATAAAGAGAGAGAGAGAGAGAGAGAGAGAAAAAACAAAATCACCACCGACTAGCACGCACCTATTCTTTCTCCCCGCCTCGCTCTCTCTCTTTCTCTCTCTCTCTAGCTCGCTCACTCGGTCTCTTCTATCTCCGTCTCTCTCTCTTTCTCTCGCTACTGATCCTCGTGGAAACGATGACGAATAATGATTTTGTTCGAACAATTTTACACGCACAACAATCTTATTCAACCACTCTGTTGATTGGTTGGCTTTTTTGTTGTTTTTTTTTCTCTAAATTTTATTTTGTCATTTTTGTAGGTTGTGTTGACAATTTATTGATTGTTTTGGTTTTGGCTTGTTTCTCTTTTTTTTTATTATTTTTGTCTCATTGTTTTACAGGTTGTGTTGATGTTTTTTATTAATTGGTTGTGTGTGTGTTTTGATTTTCTTTTTTTTTTTTTTTTTGTTTCCCAGGGAAAGTTGATAAAGTTGTACAGCAAACAATTGGTGACAAAGGCAAAATTGCCGGTGGAGTCGTTGCCGACGGAGATGCGTCAGTATCCGTCCATACAGCAATGGCTCAGGGTCGTGGGACTGACTCCGGAGTCGGTTCAGTTGGTTTGCGCCAGAACCAATTCCTTGGAGGCGCTCAAAGAAAAATCGGAGCACGATTTGGGCGGCATATTGGGAGAAAACAACGAACGTCACGCCGAAGAACTCAGAAGGTTGTGCAGAGCTTTGCACAATCTTCGAAGATACATCGGTGAGTCAAACTTGGACGTACCATAACCAAAATATTTATGATTAGGAAGCAATGAAATTCGTTGGCAATGAGTTTAGATGTTGCATCGACGCGTTCGTAACTTTTTGTTTATGTTTCGGGGCGAAGATGTTTTGCTGCGAGGCGATATGGAAAACAGCGACATGAATCTCTATTGGGATTCTTGGGACCGTCACCACTTGCGCAGCGGTCCGTCGCCGCGTCCTGCGCGATCGCGAGTCACTCGAGGTTCGGTGCCCTCCGAAGACAGCATTCCTTATCAAAACAACAACAACAACAACCTCAACAGCGACACTCTGGATCAGGCTTCGTCCGTCATATGTCTGTCGTCGAGTCCGCCTTCGACGCCCGTGCTCTCGCGACACGGACGCGGTAAGCATTTGACAATGATAACCACTCGCAAACTAAACATAACCATGAAAAAATATGAGAATGAAAAACCAAACCGTTTGAAATTCTGAAACCTAATTTAATTTTGTTCGTTGGGGGAAAAAAAAACAATAATGTGTCAACAGCCGCAGGAGTAAAATTTCCAACAACTCCGCCGCCCAGCAAGAGAAATCAGACTGGATTGCAGACTACTTCGTCGCAGCCCGAAGTATTTCCTCTGACCAAATCAAAGTCTCACGAGTCGCAGTTGGCCAATCGTTTGGAAAACGGCGATCCGGCCTCGAGGTAAGATGGAAAATTTATTGAACGAAGAAAGGAAAAAAAAATAAACTGGCTATTAGTTGCAAATAAATTTTTAATTTATTCATTTATTTATTTATTTATTTTTTTTTTTTTTCAAGTTGTCCGAACGATCATCTGCAAACTCGTCGACGTAGTCGTTTGCCAACCGAGCCGGGATCGTGCAGCAGCAACGCCGACATCACGGGCGAAACTTTGCTCACCAATACAAACAGTCCGGTTAAATCGCCGCCGTACTCGAGCGCCGATAACGATGATAACAGCTACAAAGGAACAGGTTACATAATTCACGCTGTCGCTTCCCCATTACATTAATTTAAAAGAAGATAAATAGTCTTTCGTATTTTTTCCACTTCATTATTAAAAATAAAACATTTGAAAAAAAAATGAAAAAAAAAAATTAAAAAAAATTTTTTTTTGTAATTAAAAAAAAACAAGTCGAAATTTGGAATTTGCTTCCATTACATAAAAAAAAAAGAAGTTTTTCGTACTTTCTCAACTTAATTATTAAAAATGAAACATTTGGAAAAAAATGAAAAAAACTAAAAATAATAATAATAATAATAATATTTTTAAAAAAGTCGAAATTTCGAATTTGCTTCCTCCTAATCGTAGATAATGAGAGCAAAGGGGCTGTGGCTAGAACCATTATCGAGTCATAAATTATTGGAAATTAATGAAAAAAAAATTCTAAACAAAATCAAATAACTCGTTTCGTAAAAAAAAAAAAAAAAAAAATCGTTGTTATTTTTGTTGTTTAGTGAGCAGCAGTCTTCAAGTGCCAAAATCTCCGCGTACACCGACGGTGACCCGTGGCATGGGTCACATAATAGCTCATCGTTTCACGAAAACCTTCAAAATGATGACGACGTGCGATTATTGCGACAAACAAATGTTCATAGGCACGGGTTTGAAATGTACCGAATGCAAGTACAAATGTCATCGGGATTGCGAATCCAAAGTACCACCGTCGTGCGGTTTGCCACAGGAACTCGTGGACGAGTTCAAACGCACTCTCCAAGCTGATGGTAAAACGAATTATCGATCGGCCGCGTCGCACGAAGAAAAAAAATTTCATCTTCTAATACTACGGTTTGTTTGTTATTCATTTTTTCATTTCTTTTCCCTCTTTTTTTTTCTTTAAACAAAAAAACACAATATTTTCTCTTTTTTTTCGGGCTTTTTTTTTGTTTCCTCTTCTTTTTCTCGAATTTTTTTTGGTTTTTTTTTGGTTTTTTTTTTTTTTGTTTCTTCTTTTTCGTTCTGTCAGGCATGGTAAACGTGTCTCCGATTCTCAGCAAGCCCGGGATAACTTCGCCGAATCATCACAACTCGAGCCGTTTGAGCTCGTTGAATCGAAGGGATCGCAAACGTTCACATCCACATTCAGCTATAAACGTGCCGTTTCAGGTAATTTAAGAATAACTTTTTCGTGGGGTATTTTTATTTATCCAATTTGTTTTGCGAAAAAATTAAGGAATTTTCGTTATTTATTTCGTTTTTTTATTATTTTTTTTTTTTTTGCCATGTTAAAATAATTTTTATTGGAATACACTGTACATTGTCGATAACGACGTGGTATTGAGGTACTTGTGCAATTTTTCGCAAGAGTTTCGTGGTTCGAGTTATTATTATTTTTTTTTGTTGCAATTAGAAAAATCGTATTAATTTATTTTTATATTTATTTTTTCAACGTTTCAGGGTGGAGATTCTAGTTCAAATACCTCGAGCTGCAACAGCTCAACGCCTTCTAGTCCAGCTTTGCTACCGGGAAACACGAGCCAAACGCTTCAGGCACCAACCAAACAACAATTTCATTTTCCAGGTATATATTTTTGTCATTGCAATTATCGTTTTTTTTTTTTTTTTTATATAGATTTTTCGACTTTTAAAAAATGATTTCTATTTTTTTCCAAACTCATTAACGTCGATCGTGTGTATTATTACTATCTATATAATATAATATTATTATATATCATTATTGTTATTAATTTATGTTTATTATTATTATTATTATTATTATTATTTTCAAGATGTAACACTCAATGACAAGTGCATTACCCTGGAAACTCATAATCCGGATGGCACGACAATTTCGAGCGACAGCGATCGTACGGTGAGCGTTTCCGGTTCGGGAAGTGTCAGCACGGATTCCGAGCGTACGCCGGTGCGGGTGGATTCACAGGACTCTCAGGTTTCGGACGGGGAACCCGGGGACAGTCGGTGGCCTCGACAAAACAGCGTAGGCTTCTTCCTCTTTTTTTTTATTTTTTTCATTTTTCATTATTTTTTTTTTTTATTTTATTTTATGGCTTCGTGGAAGTCAAGCAGGCGGTTTTAAACATGCGGTTATCTTATTATTAAAAATACTCTATGTTGCGCCCTCAAGTCACTCAAAATCAGAATAATTTCTGTTTTACAATTTATTAAAAAAAAAAAAATCGACCTTTTTTTTCCTAATTTTTTTAGATGATTGAAAACTGACGAAAAAAAAAAATCAAAAACAATCGTTAACTTTTTTGTTTATTGTATAATGAAAAATATCACTATTTTCACTGACCTTGGGACTATTTATTGCACTCGATTTTTATCACCGGATTTTTTTTTTGTTTATCGATAAAAATGAATCATAAGCCGAAATTGGGGTGAATTATTTTTTTTTAATTTCTTCATTTCGTTTTTGGATACTATGAGACGTGTTCCGATAGTATCTGCTTGGAATGCACCCGTTCAAAAACGTTCTCTTTCATTCCACACGCCCTAATGCACATCTGTAGGTATATAAATTTTGAATATGGACAAAAAAAAGACAGTTTTATTGAACAGTTGTCGATGAGAGAGTGGGACATTCCTTACGACGAATTGAAAATTGGAGAATCCATCGGAACCGGAAGATTCGGCACGGTTTATCGTGGCAATTGGCACGGTGACGTGGCCATAAAGGTGCTCAACATGGATTATTATCTCGACGACGATAAGACACTCGAGGCTTTCAAACTCGAGGTAAGCATTTTTCTCACTTGGTCGTACGAATTTTCATTCTCGATGTGTAAATTGCAGTTTTTCTTCGTGACAATTAATTCCATCAATGAAGTAAATAAATATAAAAATATAAGAAATCATTGAAACAATTTTTTTTTAACAGTAAAAAACAAATAATAAAAAAATAAATAAATATAAGAATAAATAATGAAACAAATCAATTGAAAATATTAAAAAAAAAAACACACACAAACATAAATATTGTGAAAAGAAGAAAATTATATCGTTGATAAATATAGTTTTTTTTTTGTTGTTACGAATTTGAGTATAATTATCGGGTTGAATATTTCAGGTGGCGACATTCCGTAAGACAAGACACGAAAATTTAGTTTTATTCATGGGAGCGTGCATGAAACCTCCGCGTTTGGCCATAGTCACGAGTATGAGCAAAGGCATGACTCTGTACACGCACATTCATCTGCTCAAAGACAAATTTTATATGAACAAGACGACCATCATTGCCCAACAGATCTCTCAGGTAATCGATGCGACCTTCATTTATTTATTCATTATCTTTTTTTTTTTTTTTCCTCTTCTTTCTTCTTTCTATTATTAAACCTTCGTGCACGATGTTTATCCAATTTTTTTCTTCTTCTTTTTTTGCATTCACAGGGAATGGGATATCTCCACGCCCGTGGAATAATTCACAAAGATCTGAAGAGCAAAAATATATTTCTCGAAAATGGAAAAGTCGTTATCACGGATTTTGGTCTGTTCAGCGTTACCAAACTGTGTTACGGAAATAGGCAAATTACTTTTACCTTATTTGTTCCTTTTTTCATCTACATCGACGATTCGATCTTACGAACAAAAATTTAATCGTCCTGTGAAAATTCGATTTTTTTTTTCTCACTTTTGAGATTTTTGATGAATGTAAAAATTGATTTAATGATAATTGATTTTTTTTTATTTTTATTCTAATTGTTGGTGAAGCAGAAAAGGAAACGGCTTGAGCATACCTCCCGGATGGCTGTGTTATTTGGCACCGGAGATAGTACGACGTCTTCGACCACAACAGAATCGCGATCAGGAAGAATTGCCATTTTCCGAATCGTCCGACGTTTACGCGTTTGGGTCAGTCACGAAATATTTTACGATAATGATACATATATATATATATTTTTTTTTTTCTTCCTTTGACATTGTCGAAACCCTTTGAATAATATTATTATTATTATATTTTTTCGTTAAATGATGTTTTTAACGAAAAAATATAATAATAGTAATTTCGTAAAATTATTTCTTTCCTCTCTTGGTTGTGAGAGCGAGAATCCCTTCTTTACCGATATTATTTTGTTCCAGGTTTTTTTTCTTCCAAATTAAATTAATTGCCCAGTTAATTCGTTAGAATTAATGAAGCAATATTCTTCTATCAATGATGTTCTTGATAAATGAAAATTAAATCGTAAAAAAATGTATTATTATTATTATTATTAATATTATTATTATTATTCAAATATGGAAATATTGCAAACAGGACTGTGTGGTACGAATTGCTGTGCGGGGAGTGGCCCTTCAAGGGACAACCGCCCGAGGCGATAATTTGGCAAGTCGGCAAAGGAATGAAACAGACCCTGGCCAATCTCGAAGCATCGCGTGACGTCAAGGTAAAATTATACAATTTTTTTTTTGTCATCGTTTTATTTTTCGACCTCGCGAAATTGGACCCCAAAAAATCAAAATAAAAAAAAACATGAAGATGAGTGAAAAGGTTTTGCATATATTGTTTCATTATCGATTATTATTCGTCTCTCGAGCCATTATCATTGTTATTATCAATATTATTCTGATTATTACTGAAGTATTTTTGTTGTTTTTAAATCACCTTTTTTTTTCTCTTTGCGTTTTTGTAATTTTCAGGATATTCTCATGCTATGCTGGTCGTACCGTCCGGAAAATCGTCCGGATTTCGCCAAACTACTCGCGACCCTCGAAAAACTGCCTCGCAAGAGATTAGCACGTAGCCCATCGCATCCCATACATCTGTCGCGTTCGGCAGAATCGGTTTTTTAGAAGCACGAGGATTAAAATTAAGCAAGAAAACAAAAAATTGAAAAAGAACAAAACATAACACACGTGAGAACAGTGACGCATTTCTTCCTCTCTCTCTCTCTCTCTCTCTCTCTCTCTCTCTCTCTCTCTCTCTCTCTCTCTCTCTCTCTCTCTCTCTCTTTGTCTTTGTCTTTCGTCTCTTGATTCGGTTTCGAATAGAGTTCATCGTCGTTTGTCAAATATTCGAATTATGCAAACTCTTGTGTGAAATGTGAATGAGTCGACAAAAATGCGAACGTAAAAAAAATATCACAAAAAGACAAAAAAAAAAATCAAAGAAAGATCGAAAACGAAGAACACAGATGAGAAAAACGAAAAAAAAAAATTAAAAAATACGAAGCGAGTTCGATGGTTTTTCGGGCATTACGCTTTTAAATTGAAAGGAAACAAACATACAAACAAACAAAATTCCTATTTAATCGATATCTTCGATGTCTGTTGTGTCTGTCGTGTGTGTGTGTGTGTGCGTGCGTGTATGCGTAATTATTGTAAATATTGAACAAGTCTGTTTGAATTTATTGCCAAACCGTTGTGTAATATCTGTGTGTGCGAAAGTTAACGGAGAGAGAGAATTCGTCGTGAACGTTTACGTTCATAAATCGATTATCAAAAACGCAAAAAAATAGAAATTAAAAAATAAATATATATATATATATATATATATATATATATATATATATATATATATATATATATGCAATCGAAAACAGCGAACCAGACAAACATTTAGATCAAACACATGACGAAAGAATAATTAACACCAAAAAAATGCATAAATTGTTATTTAAAAAAAAAAAAATTCCAATCAAATGTTTTTTTTTGTTACATCTTTTCTGGATCCAGTGCCGCGCGTTTTGTTCACGAAAAGTATTGACGTAGAGTATTAAATAAATGAGATGCAAAAATGGAAAGAAAATGAACTAACTTTTCAAAATGGTAAATAAGCAAAAAAAAAAAAGAAAGAAAATAAAAACGTGGGGTGTTACTAGTCATTTTTAACTCTGACACGGACATACATATATATACATATACATATATGCACGAATCAAACACGGTCGCGAGATCGCGGAAAATCCGATTGAATTGTCGATTGAACGAGAAAATGAAACGAAAACCAGACAAAAAAATAAAAATAAAAATAAAAATAAATAACGTCGATGGCTGTCGAACAAAAATTAACACGTTAATGTGTGTGTGTGTGTGTGTGTGTAATGTGAGAGACGATTGATTTGTGTGTCACGAGATCCGGGAGAGTGACGACGACGACAGACGTAACCGCTTAACGATCTCATAGTTATTAATAATAATAATAATAATAATGAAAAAAAAAGAAACATTAAAATTTGAAAAACAAAAAAATAATAAAAACAAAAACAATATTGTACATTATTTAAGGGAAGTGAATTATTATATACACGGCTAAGGTGTGTGTGTGTGTGTGTGTGTGTGTGTGTGTGTGTGTGTGTGTGTGAGTGTGAGTGAGAGAGAGAGAGTGAGTCAATGACCCCGAGACGATCGTCGCGTTTATTCCGGCGACGATTGACCAGACCCCCGGGGTCGGCCATGCTTCGAATGACTTGTCAATGTGGCAAAATGATCAAGAAAGAACGAAAAAAAAAAATGAAAATGAAAAAAAAAAAAATTATTAATATCAACCGAAAACGAAAAAAAAAAGAAAAAAAATATTACGCTCGACTCGAAAAGTCCACAAATGTATTATTTGTAAGTAATTAGAATTTCACGTCTCACCTCGAAAAAAAAAATGCAAAAAAAAAAATAAATAAATAAATAAAAATAAAATAAATAACAACGAAGGTTCATCAAATAGGATCCATCGTTGTCGCAAAAAAAGAAAACATTTTAAAAGAAGAAAAATGATAATTCAACGATAAAACAAATATAACATTGTATCTCGATGGAGAAAAAAAGAAAAAAAAGTTTTCGAATGGAAATATTGTGAAGATTACAATTGACGAAGCGAAATATCCAAATTAATTCGGATCAATGTGAATCTGTCTTTATTAATGTACCAATTTCGAACATTAGATTCGCGTTATCTTGTATCGGTGTTAATAAAAAAAAAATATAATAATAATAATATTAAAAACAAACGTGTAATAAAAATGAACGAATTTGTTCGAACATCTTTTTTTTTTTTTTTTTTGTCTTTCGTCTCTATCAGGTGACGATAGTTTTTCGAAGCTCGTGAAAGTCGATATTAGAGATGCGGATCGTTGGCGACACTTTGAAGATCCTGAAGACGATTTCGAAGCGACGCCAGACGAATTTTGTTCAATTCGATTCTCGACTCGAAAGTTTGTATCAGCGGTTTGGTTATTATGTCGGTTATGTGGATCAATGCTTGTGTCTTCACTGAAACACACGAGAATGAAAATTATAATTAGTAATTTATTTATTTATTTAATTTATTTTATTTTTTTTGTTTTGTTTCTTCTTTATCAATATTATTTCACCTGCGTCGTTGTGAATCGCTGCGATGATATTCGGATGATTCTCGCAATATTTCGCCGCGTCTTCTTCCTCCTGAATGAGAATTTTCGGCACGTCGATCATCGTCTGTAACATGTTCTTGATAATAACGATAATAATAAAATGCAACAATGTTGTGATTGTTTTTTTTTTTTTTTTTTGTTTCAATTGTTTTTCTTTTTCGCTTTATACTTGCCCTTAAGCACCTGTCGGATATTCCGGGAGTGCGAACTATTTCCAACGGAATGTCGACAGATTCGCCGCCTTCCGACTGAAAGCACGTCAGCTGTACCTCCTGCGCCTGTAAAATTATTCGGGCTGAGTGAAATAACAAAGACGAACGAAAAACCTTGAATAAATAGAAATAATGATATTCGGCGATTTAACCTTTGTGTCCGCGACTTCGGTGAACACTGAAAATATGAGACCGACGAAGCCGCTGTCCAGCATCTGGTAATTCGCCTGGGTTCTCAGATCTTCGACATTGAATTATTTTTTTTCTGGTTATTTTTCAATAATTCGCAATATCGGGAGACGAAAGTATCGTCGTCCATGACGCAACTATCTCACGATTTTTTTCGACAAGTAACTGAAAAATATTTTGCGCGATTCTCACCTACGTGCGACGGATTGACGGTTATGTGAGGATGCGAGTGATACCATCCCAAAACGTTCATCTGACGACCCAGCACCGAGCTCAATCGTTCCGCCTCTGTGACCGCTTTGAGAAGCTGTTCGGGCGATATTTCCACTCTGTCTTTCTTCTTGTCCAGTCTACGCAGATTTATCAATGCCGATATATTGGCGACCGCATTCTCAAGCTGGAAAGAAAGGAAAAACAAAAAAAAAAAAAAAAAAAAAAAAATCAAACAAGCCACATCGACGTTTCCTCGAGACTATTTCCAGGAAGAGTTCGATTAGATGTCAAAAGTGTTTGTCCGAGCTTACGTTTCCAATGAGCAGTCCCATAACCTCGAAATTTTCCGTCGAAAAAGCATGCTGCAAGCAAGCCATGTAAACATCGGCAGCCAATTCCACTTTTTTCAGTGCCATTTTTATTGTTTTTCTCCTTTTCACGATGTCCTAAACAAATTTTTGTTTTTTTTTTCAACTTGCGGATATGCATCATTGTTGAAAATTTTTGAGGTTAGATCTAACGAACTTACCCGATTGACAATAACGCTCGAGTTTCTCGCAAGCTCAACGTATCTCTCGATCGGCTGTCATTTTGCTTTTCACATTGTGGAACAATGTACGAATTGTATCCGGTCTATTTTGTGTCGTTTTTGTTCATTGCCCGACAAAGCCAACGTTGAAAATTTATTCGATAATTTCGTTTGATCGTTCGTACATCGATGCAAGAAAATTGTAACAGTTGTTTTGAGCATGAATTTTTGAAATAATGTTTATTGTTCGATGGACATAACCAAGAATAGTCTATTTTTGCCGGTCGATGACGTCACACGGTCCAATACATAACCTGGGTCGTGCACCGACGATATATATGTACATATATATTGCGTATATATGTGTATGTGGATACGAGATGCAGTGAAGCGATTTTATGGTGGCTTTGGGATCAAGCGCCGCCATCGTTAGACCGATGAACTTCACTGTGACGATCCAAGTTCTACGAATATCTCGCTCGTTCTCTCTCGCACTGCCGCGAGCGCCGATGACTCTATCTCGCTCGCACTCGTTGCCATTGCGTTCGAACATTTCAGTATAATTTTGAATTTTGAACAATATATTGATTAATCGTCTTCTAAGTTTCTGTGTATTTTTTAATAACATCTAATATGCATATCATTATGTTTAATGGATGATGTTTGACGATCCTTCATTGTTATTTAATTCTAGGGGATGCAATATATCGGTCAGGTTTTTAAATAAACGTTTCGAAACACACGTATGAATAAATTCGTTTTACTAATGTTTATTAATAAACATTTCTTATATATATATATATATATATATATTTAATGTATATATATAGATTAATATTAATTTTTATTATAATTTTAATACCTGTCGTGTGTGTTGCAATTATAGTTTATCGTTATTTACACTATTCAGTATAAAATGCGAGTTCGAGATTAAATCACACCACTATATAATAATATATATAATAATAATGTAGCTGTTGTTGTTGTTGTTGTTGTTGTTGTTGTTCTTCATATTATTCTCGTTCTTGTTGTTCCTTGTTGTTACCAATACCATCGTTGAAAATCTTCACGTTGTCGAAATACGTGTTGTTGTTCGTTTTTTTTTGTTTTTTTTTTAATTTTTTCAAATTATCATTGATTTTTCAAATCATCTCCGTTCGTCCAAAGTCTCACACACAATCCGACACTATCTGTCATCGATTAATAATTATCAATGCTTGTACTCAGGAAAATGCGAAGGGTTCATTAGGGCAGTATTTTCGTTATCACTAATATATTTAATCGTATTAATTTCAAACGCATCGTCGTAATCGCGAATAACGTAATCGTCGTCGTTCGTCGTTGAATTGTAAATCGTCGTAAAATTTTTTTTTTTCGAATCATTCATTTCAACAATATCATCGTTATTAATTGTAATTTTTTTTTCATTACCACCGTTTATCATAATTATATTACAATCTGGACTATCGTTATATCCTAAAGGGCGTTTTTTAATATTAGGCAATCGTTTCACATTTATTTCACTTATTTTCATTATCTCATCGAATTTCAACGAATTATCAAACAAATTCGTCATCAATTTTCGCGGATTTATTAAATTTTTAAATTTTTTTTTATCATTTATATTTATTATTTTTATATCCTGATGGGATTGAGCATCAACGGCCTCGTTTAATTTTTTTTTTTCATCGTATTTTAATTCGACGTTGTCGAAATTTTCGTTTTCGCGATCGTAATGGTAATTTTGATGGTTATCGTTGTCGAGGCCGTTGTCAGTGTGGGGCGGGGTAGGATATAAGCCGCGTACGTTTTTTGGCAGTTTCAACGTTGCCGATAATCGTTCTCGACGTTTCGTTAATTTTTGCAAATCCGGACGTTGAACGTAAGGCCGTCCGATTTTCGTGATAACGTCGATCGCGTTTGATCGTTGGCTCATCGGCAACGATACGTACGACGCTTCGGCTGCGTACGACGTTGAGATTGGCAATAACGGGAATGACGGCCGATGATGATGTTGGCGCGGACGACGTTGAACATTCCCGTTTTTTGTGGTGCGAAATTTTTGTTCTCGTTGTTCTCGTCCTCCTCCTCCCCCTTCTCTCGCCTCACTCGTCCACCGGGCTGTTTGATGTTGAGCTTGAATAAATTCATCACTAGAAAATAACAATGTTATACGAGCACGTTGGACATTCGGCTGATTCGCTCGCTGTGTAAACGTTTTTTCAATTTTTTTTTTTTTGGGAAAATTATTTGGAGGAAGCAATTATTTTTTTTGCTATTTCACGCGATAACTCAACGTACAAATGTCCAAATCTACTCAGCCGGCGTTCATTCGACGCAGAATTGAATTGGCTTTCCAATTGGTTCACGAAAAAAAATGTGTGGCTGCATTTTTGAAGGAGCTAGAAGACTTCAAAGTCGCGACTAGTTTATCGTCGACGAAATGCTAGTTTATTATAATTTTCTATTATCACTTATAACTCCTTAATGAAACATTTGAGAGCATATGTTTGTGGAATATTTTTGTTTTACTTTTGCGTGTGGAACACGCTTGCAAAGTTTGGTCGGAAAAAAAAGTGGGACACCCGGTATATGAAAAGAGAGGAGGAGAGATAAACGTTACACAGCGAGTTAACCATGGACACGAATCGCTAATGCCACATGCGAGAGAATTTCAAGATAACGGACAAGACAGCTCGACATAATAATGTATATTAATAATAACAAAAAAAAAAAAAAAAAAAAAAAAAAGAAGAATATGCGATCAAATGCGAGATTGTAAATGCCAGCGAACCGCGCTATACTTTCAAGCAAATGATATATTTCGAATCAACGAATAAAGTGATGTAACAATGACAATAACAATGAGCTCAACTCAATGAGATTTAAATAAAATAATAATTTAAATGAAAAGTGACAATTGGTTTGCGGTGTGGCAACTCGCGTTCGAACAAAATTTATTCCTCAATTGCAATTTTTCTGTATATATATTTTTTCTTTTTTTTTCATCTTCGATCTGTTTTTTTTTTTTTTTTTTTCATATTGTTTAACTTCGTAGTATGATTTACGATCGTGGATTATTCTTCGTATCTCGCAACTGTATATCGACGTCTTGAAAAATCAGTCGCTTGCAGACCGATTTGACTGACGATTCATTTTTAGAATCATTTGTCTCGCTTTTTTGACTTTTTTTTTTTAATTGAGCGTCCGTGTTGGTGGTTTTGAAAAATTTGGTTTTTTTTTTCTTCCGTTGATCGGTTGTCCTGTGTTATTATTTTGGGGAATCAGCGAAGTCAGAAAAGTGCGACAGAGATATAGTTGGACAAATATATCAGGTGAAGAAATATATATTTTTTTTCTTGTTCCGCTGGTATTTTTTTTTTGTGGGAGTGCAAAGGTAGAATAATTTGAGATATATATACATATATATATATATCGATTCATATATGTATGTATTTGTATATGTGTGTGTGTTTGTATGTGTGGGTAAAAAATGTGTTTTTTTTTTTGGTTTTTTTGTTCGATTGAAAATTAGTTTGCTTTTGGTTTTGGGTCGTTTTGATTTGTTTGTAATACTCGCCGATACCTTTCGCTATCGGGCGTATCGCCCCTAGTGTTTGAGCCTCTGTCAGGATCGGCAGTTTCATAGATTCCCTCCTCCTCGTGCATTTGGTGGGAATGCTGGTGAGTATGCTGATGGGTGCCATACGGGCTTCGAGCCGATGGCTGCCTATATCGACCGTAGACGAAACGTTCATCGTCGCGAACGCGGCTGCATCTCCTGCTTCTACAGTGTATATTCAATTTATTAGCAATTTTTTGGTTTATTATTGTTTTTTTTTTTTTTTTTTTTTCATTTTTTTCATTTTTTTTGGTCCTAATTTGATCGTTGAAATTTGACATTTTTTTTTCGTCGTGTCTCTAGTTATGACTTTTTCTCAATTTATTCCTACATTCGAATTTATCACAGGATGATTATTATTATTATTATTATTATTATTATTATTATTATTATTATTATCATTGTTATTATTATTATTATTCGTTTATTTTTGTTATATTTCGTTCCGGTCTTGACGATAAAAATGTTTTTTTTTCTTTGTAAACGGATGTATGATAAATAAAATGAAATTGTGACAGCCGCGTTACAGATTTGCCGAGCTAAAGCGTTTTTTTTTCTTTTTTTTTTTTTTCGTTTTGTAAAATCTATGACAACGATCGAAGACCGTCGAGAATTATATTTGCCATCTTTGTGAATTTTTTTTTATGTTTAAATTTGATTTCTTTCGTTTCGTTTTTGAGTTTGACTTGAAATTTTTTTTTTTTTTTTTTTTTGATTGTTGGGAATCTTGAGAGTATCTCGAAAGTCTTCGCACACGTTGGATTTCAATAAATATTCTACGAAGAAGCATCGATTACAACGGAAATAATTGTATTGAAAAAATAAATATATATATATATATATATATATATATATATATGTATTTATATGTATATATATATACAAAATACGAATCGTTCGAAAGCCGCGTGTACGATGGTAATACGATATCGAACTATACAACGTGATTGATGACAGAGCGATAGATATAGAAAAATAGAACAGAAGCCAGGCCGAGGCGTTCATATATTACGTATGATATATATATCGAGCGTCTTCCATGACGCTTTGAGAATACACATTATCAAATATACGATTGTTTGATAATTCATTGACAAATAAAATAACGATTGATCGGGGACAGGATCGGGATAAATTGATTTTGAAAAGTTTTACAATGTCAAAAAGAAAAAAAAAATAATAATAAAAAAATAAATAAATGATACGTCAATCGATACGAATAATCGATTGTGCAAACTCAGTCATTAAGGAACCTTATATACTCCATTTCGCCGATTTTCGAAGACAGTTTTTTAGACACGATTGAAAAAAAAAAAGAAAACCCGCATATATTGACTTTTTTTACAGATCAATTCTTTATCAAAATTTTTGTTGATTCCGATTCCACGCGTTTTCATTGTCAATAATAGCCTCAATTGCCTCATTTTCCACAATATAACAAGTTAAATTTCTCACGTCTGTAACTTTTGAACGTGACGAACGATCGTTTTGAAATGTCGCATATTGCTTCGAAATTATAAGAGTCAATGACTGTAAAAAATTTCCGAATTTTCTTGAGAGCTCGACGCATGTGTCATTCATCCTTAAACCTCGTCCCCAGAAGATTATATCCGAAAATTGGCAAAATCGCGTATACAAGGCCTCAAATAATTTATAAAAATAAAATAAATAAAATAAATAAAATAAATAAAATAAATTAAATAAATAAAATAAATTAAATAAATAAAATAAATAAAATAAATAAAATAAATTAAATAAATTAAATAAATTAAATAAATTTAATGAATTAAATAAATTAAATAAATTAAATAAATGAACAAACGTCTGTTTCTCAGGAACAATTGGGAACAAATGTTGGAAATTATGTCCTTGTGTTCGTGTATCGGTGTGAAAAGAAAGCTGATGTGAAAGAAAAAGAAAAAAAAAATGAGGGTGTCCTTACCCCTGAGACGATTCGCTACAGACCGACGAGTCTATTCTGTAATGACGATCGCCCTCGCCCTCGGAAATTCTCATGTCCTCCGAACCGCTCGGGCTCATGTGTCTGGTCGAATGATGTTCCAATTGTCTTATTATGTCCTCGAGGGTCCTTATGCGCATGGGACCGCAAGAAGGTGGCACATCGTCGTCGTCCTCGTCGTCCTGATTGTCGATGTTGTCCTGGCCGTCCTGCTGCTGCTGCTGCTGTGCCTGTTGTTGCTGCTGCTGTTGCTGCTGCTGCTGTTGCTGGGCCTTTCTGTAAGCGTCGGCGTAGGCACAGTCCAGAGATTTTCGCAACACCTCGTCGTCCAAAAGGGTTCCCGAACCCGATGGCGTGCTCGCCATTCCACGAAGACTCGCCGCGTTTCTCAGAGCCTCGACAACGTCGCCGTGATAACCGTTAACGGCGTTCAAACTGTTCAACGTTCTTTCCATCATCGTACCGTCGATTATTCCTGATTTTTTTTGATTTTTTTGATTTTTTTGATTTTTTTTGATTTTTTTGATTTTTTTGATTTTGTTGATTTTTTTTTAGATTCCGGATGTGTCCACGGTGATCGATCGAGTGGACGAAGAGAGCAGACGACAAACAGAAAAATAGAAAAAAAATTCAAGGTCAGATAGAATTTTTAATTTTTCTAAAAATTTAATTTTTAATTAAATTTTTGTTGCTTCCTCATCGAGGAAGCTTTGTGACGGTGTGACGGAATATTCTACGGATGCGAGTTATCGTGTGAAAGTTGGAATGACGATTGGCAAAAAAAAAAAAAATCGTTCGTTAATAATGAAATACGTGGAAATAAAAAAAAAAATAATCATAAAATAATAAAAATACGACTACGACTATTCAGGCATTACAATACCGTAACCACCGTGTTTCTTTAAAATTCCCTTCTCAGGCAACTTTGCGAGACTGTTCGGTGGAAGATCAATGAAAGAGACAACGTCCTCGGCCCCCGTACCTCCATCCTCGTCGTCCACCGCGTGTCTCTTCATCGGCTGCTTATGATCCCTGAAAAAAAATAATTAATTTATTCAAAAATGTTATTGTTTTATTTATTTATTTATTCGATTATCGATTATCAGGTGGATAGTGGACAAATTTTTATCGACTGTCGATATGATTTCGTAAAACGATTTCTTTTATTATAACACAAAGTAATAATAATAATAATGATGAATTGTTTGAAAAGAAAATTATAAAATCGGACAACTCACTTGAGTCGCGTTCCATCCACATTACCGACGTTATTCTGGGACTGATAAACCACGCGCTGGGCGTCGCTGCAGCTGTGAAAAAAAAAATTAACATATATACGTAACTTCAGCGAGTAAAAAGGAAAAAAAAAAATTCCACAAATAATTTTGAAGAATTCTGATTATTTAATTGAACAATATTCACCGAGTGCCCAAAATATTTTAAAAATTTTTCTCACGTTTTTTTCTCGTTGATTAACGTTTTTTATTTATTTTTTTTTTCATTTCAACATTCAAATGGCTATATCTTTGGCAGGATTTGACGTATTTACATTTGTGAATAACGAAAAATTTGCGTCTTCTCATGGCCTTCCAGAAAAAAAATTAACTTAGATTTTATTGACGCCATTTGATCGTTCGTCTCGGAGCAATATATGAGAAAATATATTTTTTTTCTGTACGTGCTATTTGATAGCAGCACGATGATTGATCGATTCTTCAAAGTTAATTTGTTCACGATGATTAATCAATTCTTCAGAGTTAAATGAAATTTAATTCGTCGGTCGAAAAAGTATTGCGAATGAATTTTGTTATCGACTTTGTGTGTGTGTCCACTTGTGATTATGAAATTCCACGATGAACGAGTATTACAGATTTTACCTGTACGATGGCATGCTGCCAAACGTGAGAATTTTGTTGACGCTGTCGAGGGCATCGACTTCGGGATGATGATCACGAAGGGACGGTTTGACCGTAGGTTTGACCGAATACGGTGGATCGTACTTGTGAACGGTGCTCTTCCGTCTGCGAAATATTTGTTATCACATGTTAAGGGGGCTAGATCCCCGATTAACGACGGATCGAGCCACTTATTGCCACTCAACGATGAATAGTTTTTGTTTTTTTTTGTTTTTTTTTTACAATTTTTTTTTCACAATCATCATCGCAATTGATATGCATAAATATAGATATATGTATGTATATCAAAAACGGGGGACGACAAAGCGCATGCACGCTAAAGATATTTTGTTGTTGTTGTTTATTTATCATTATTATTATTCCCGATTATTTAATGACGATTGATTTTTTTTTTTTTTTCAATTTTTCTTTGATCGTAAAATTATATTTGAGAAAAAATCTATGAATGAACGAACGAAAAACATTGCGATTGAATTTTTCGGGCAAGGCGCATCGGTGGGCTGTTTTTTTTTTTTATTAAACATTTTTTTCTTTTTAGTTTGAAAATATTTTTAAAAAATGTATTTTCTTTTTCAATCATCGATCGGACTGCCACTACGGATCCACGATCAATCAACTGGGGGGGGGGGGGGAAGCAACGTCCTAGAAACAATTGTCATTTCGTCACTGTACTTCATAATCGCAATAATTATTTACAGATATTTGGATGATTTATAAATGAATAACGATCGATGCATCTGTCTGTGGGGTATCGATCTAATTTACGTAATTCTTGCAATAATATACAACGTCACAGTTTCGGACTAAGAATCATTGTATTTATATTATTTACACGTGTGAATATTTACATGAAGTTAACTATTTTTTTTTTTTTGTGAGTTGGATGGTTATTTATTTATTTTTTTTTTGGATGAGAAATGCGCGAGGTTTTTCAATCGAGAACTTGTCAGCTATCGGGGCTACCGTCTAATCAGGGACATGCTTCTGTATTTCACAATGTTTTTTTTTTTTTTTAGTTTTCAAATTTTTTTTATATTGATGAGCCAAATGGTTAACTCGCAGCTTTTCCTTGTTTGTCTTTTTTTTTTTATTACTCCCATAATTTTTGATTTGTTATTAGCATTTGTCAATGTCACAGCCTGTTTCTGGTTTTACGATTGTTCATTTCCTGACTTTTAGTTCACCGAGCCCTCCGTCGCCTCGTGTACCCTTCAAAATTAAATATAAAAACAAAATATATATTCGTACATAAAATAAACGATAATGTGGAACTTTTTTTTCCCTTCTTTTCGTCTTTCTTTCTTATATTTCAAATTATTTTTTTCATTTGCGGACGACTCTGAGAGTCACGTGAATTCGAATTGATATGCATCTTATTATTGTGAAAACCGAAATTTATATCGAACTTTCGATTTGCGTCCAAGGAGACAAATTTTTTTGTTTTAAAAATTTTTTTTAATCATCCTCGTGTGCATGCTCCCTGGTTCACCAACGTTTGTAAAACAGTCAATTATATTCACGACATTCATATCGATAACAGCATTGAAACATTGACAAAAAAAAAAAAAAAAATTATATACATTACGATATTCGCAAATACACAATTAAGACCAAAAAAAAGATCACAGAAATAATTGACGAAATAATAATAAAAATTAAACTGTCCGTTAAAAATAATGTGGAAACGATAGGAAAAATTGTTTCACGGCGAATCAAGATCCACAATTGAAACCAAGAGATGATACTTTTTTTTTTTTTTCAAATTTTACAATCATCATTATTATTATTATCATCAATATTATGACGTTTGTGAAAAAAAAAAACGCGAGTGACGCGTCTCACATTGATTTTTCGTTCGGCCGAGACGTTTTTGCACTTTTGTTTTGCTTTTATTTTTATTTTTCATATATTTTTTTTCTGCGGCTTCTCATGGCTCGATATGCGCTTGCGCGCTGTCGCCCACGCGATATGCAACAATTTTCCGTCCATCAAACTATATACATGTACGTACACCCTCTTTTTTTTTTTGTTTGTCTTTCTGTATTTTTTTTGTTTCTTTTTTTCGCTTTCGCGTGGTAAAAAATTGTGTTTTTTTGTTCTTTCAACAATTTTTCGGGCAGTAAAAGTAGTCGAGACGGGTTTTGTCGTTGTTTGAATCACATTCTTCCCCCTCCCCCCCACCCCCCCAGCCGTCCACTATCTGCCAAACGTTTCTCACACATTTTACGCTTTCATTTTTATTACGTTGCCTGTTTTTTTTTGTTTTTTTTTTTCACTTTCTGTTTTTTCCGTTTTTTAACGTCCACTTTGCGTTTAATGCGACTATCTGGCTGTATGGGCACTTGTGAAGAAAAAAAGAATAAAAAAAAAAAATTAATCATTTCGCTCGGGCTCGTCGAGAAAAGCTCGAACGAGCTTGAGCGAAATTTCCGCGTGGGGACAATTTTTATTTGCCACCCTGTGTGTCTCGCTTCGGCCAATAAAATATTGCGATAAGACGACGACGACCCTCACTCACCGAATGACACATTTAATTTGTCGTTGTTTTTTTTCTGGCTCTCTCTCTCTCTCTCTCTCTTTTGCTTCGCACATTATTTTTTTGTTAATTTTTAATCTATCTATTCATTTGTCAACTCCAATCTCATCGACATCAAAGTGTCGATGAACTTTGATACTAAAAGTGTTGTCATATAATTTTTAATTAATTTTAAGTAATTGAATTTTTGATTTTGATTGAAATAAAAAAAATTTTGATGAATAATTTATAACAAATTTTTTTTTTTTTTTCCATAATTAAAAAAAAATTATTTAAAAAATATTGATAGAATCGTTGCATCGAGATGACTGCAGATGAATCCTTGATTGTTCATGTATCATCGAATAAAATTGAGCTTTCACGTTTTCACCGAGTGTGAATAATTAATTATTGATGATAAATAATTCATTTCGTCACTTCGATTGATAAATGATAGAAAAAAATACTATAGATGCTTATATATATACATATATATTTATTTTTTAAATTTATTGATTCGTTGTATATTTTATTTTTTTGTATGAAATAGTTTTAAAAACGTTTTTTGTTTTTAATAATTCAAAAAAAATGAAAAAAAAAAGAAAAAAAAATCATGAAAAACGGATAAAAATTTCGTTGTCGCAGGATCTTTTACCCTCGGTTCATCTGAAAATATTGTCAATTTACGTGCTAAGGTGCCGACTCATGATTTTTGCAAGCGTATCAGAAGCCTTTGAAAAGCGCACGCACGCGTAAGCGAATATTGAGCAATCAGAAGCTCGGTTGCAATCGCCAATCAATTATTTTCTCGCTCACTGCGACGAAAAAAAAAAAAACAACAAAAAAGTTAAAAAATAATAAAATTTCAAAATTAAAATAAAAAAAAAAAATGTAATGTATATATTAAGAAAGAATTTTATTCTTTCTCGCTCATTTCACGTTTATTCAATTTCAAAAGCTAATTTCTCGATGAAATTTCGTCGACGTGCTGCGCAATTTTAGCCGGCAAAATTATCAAATTCAATGACAAAACCTCTCTCTCTCACACACACACACACGCAATGATTCGCCGTTTCGTTTTTCTTTTTTCATTTTTCAAAAAAAAAATTCTTTTCATTCATCGTTATTTTTGTTCTGTTCTCATCGTAAAAAATGATTATTATGCAATTGCAAATTAATGCTAACGATATAACGCAAAAGGAGAATAACTATAAATATACAAACGAAAAAAAAAAAAAAAAAAAAAAAAAAAAACAGTAAATAAAAATGAAAATTCCGTCATCGTTGGCTCGTGCATCGCTCGAAAAAAATTATATATATATATATATATATATATATATATATATATATATAATGTATACTCACAAATTCGTTACCTTCAATCAATAATTGTGACGACAATGATCGAATAAAAAAAAAAAAAAGACCAATAAAAAAACGTGCACGAGTGACGAAGACGGTTGAAAAATAATCGGCAATCAATTGTAACCGAAAAATGAAATAAAATACCAGAATAAATAAAATAAAATAATAAAAATAAAATAAGTATGCGTGTGTACGACATTGAGTCATATGTGAAACTTTTAAAAAAATGTTGCTTTTCCTTCATTTTCGCCTTGAAATATCATCATTGTTGTATACACACATACGTGAAATATTACAAAAAAATATATATTAAAAAAAAAAAAAAAATAATAATAATAATAATAATAATAAAAGTAAGGACATACAAAGAACGTTCTACGTGTATGTATCTGCACACTAACCTGAGACAGAGGGAGAAGTTTTTATGTACTACGACTGACCTGTAGCAGAGAGCCATCAGAGCAAATACTACGAAAACACCCCCTACCACCGACATGAGCATACCAACTAAAAATACAGTGTTAGAGCCGTGGTAGTTCTCTGTGATTTTTTTTTTTTTTTCAAACAATTTTAAATATTTCACATTTTAATTTCAAATATGTGTGATATTATTTTTTTTATCATGAAAAATTCAGCGTCGATTATTGAAAAAATATGAATAGTCGTGTGCAGGGGGATGTTTCGTTGTAGAAAAAAAAAATAGAAACCAAAAAAATATTTTTCATTGTAGGCGATGATTGTCGAGTCGACCATCGATGATTGGGTCCGATCGATGAGTCCCACAATCGACGAGCGGGTAGTTGTTGCATCGGTGGTTGATAGTTTGCATCAAGTAGTTGCAATACGTACGCGGTTTCGCACATATTTGGTTTCGTAATCCATCCATTCAGCGAATGACAGTTGATTGTTGTATAGTTTATTTTTTTTTTTTCGAGGTTTTTGTCGTTGGTTGATCCGAGGGTCCCACAGCATGCAGACAGACAGAGAGATGGGCAGTGACATACAGAAAACAGACAAGAAAACAGAAAAGCCATTATCAGCAAACATTTATCACGATACACACCATCCAGAATTATTATTATTATTTTCATTATTATTTTCGTTCGAGTGATAATATGATTTTGTAATATGTTTTATAAATAGATTCTATGGCTATATATATATATATATATTTATTCTTTTGAATTTGTTGATTCGTTATATATTTTATTTTTTTGTATAAAATAGTTTTTCAAAACTTTTTTTTTTTTCTTTAAATAATTTTCAGAGTTCTTCGAGTCTGTCGAGGATGATAATTGTCGTTGGCTGGGTGACACTGTGTGCTGTGGCCTCGAATTCAGATTCTTACACTTTTCATCGATATTAACATCTCATTTTTTTTGTTTCTCTTTCTTCTCATTTTTCTCTCGATTTTTGGGTTTATTAATGCTCATTTTTTTTTTTTTATGTTATCGATAACCAAGTTGGGGGGGGGGGGCATGTACAAGCAGCTGGCACATAGTATGCATCAGATACATCACGACATTGTCATACGTAACTACATGTACAATATTAATATTTATATATTCAGAGAAAAATGTCTTATAATTATTTTACAATATCAAATAAATTTTCACAATTTTTTTTTGTATCCACGATATAACGATTATTCGAATAAACGAAGAAGAAAAGAAAGAAGAAAAATAACGAACGTGTAAAAATATAGCGAATATCGTAAATCGTGCTTGCAACAATGACAAATTACATAATTATATCAAGCTACGAGCACGTGATTTTTTTTTCAAAAATAAATATAGACCCACACACTGTACCTGTAGCAAAGGGCCATTAGGGTAAAACAAATGTAGATTCCCTGCACCACGCACACCAGGATAATAACCAAAAAGCCTGTGCTAACAGTCATTTCTTCGGCTCCTGTAAGATCGGATTAATTTTTCGGTATCTATTGCATTCCCATGTGCCTGCTGTGTCGTGATTTATCAAAAAAAAATCTATAATATCAACATTAATGATAGTTCCTTTTTTTTTAAATTTATTTCATGAAACAAAATGTTGGAAAAAAATAATTTATAAGAACGGACGACACAAACGAAACGTAATTTGAACATTCTCGTGTCCACGGTAAATGGAATTTTTTTCGGTTCTTCATCCATCGACCCAACGATGAACGAGCTGGTGGTTGAAAAAAAAAAAAAACAAATTAAGTTTTGTCTCAACTCGATTTCGTCATTTTTGCCCCCTCCCCCTCTCCTATCATCTCCGGTCTGTCGAAATGTATTTTATCCCGTGAGCTCCAACATTTTTCAAGCCAAAGGCGCACTCGGGCATTTTTATTTTATTAAACTCGTACTCTGAGCGTTTTTTCTTCCTTTCGTTCTTATCCGCTTCTTGTTTTTTTTTTTTTTTTGGGTGGAGTTATGCTATTTCGTTGGTTGGCTTCTTCTGCTCTCTCGTCGACCTACATTGCACATCTTTGTCGTGTCGTTTTGGAGATGCTGAGAACGTGAAATATTTCACGATGCTGTGAGAAACATTGCTGCGACTGTTTCGGCTGTCTTTGATCGGATGTGAACGCGAATATGTGATTTTACATTCATTTTAGAATATTTTTTGAAAGAAAATTTCATCGACAAACACAATTTACGCGATGAAAAATTATTTTTCAAACATTATCACGAAAATTAAACATTTTTTGAGAATAATTTTTCAATTCTTTTGAACTTATTTTTCTTCAAAGCCGATGCGGAATGTCGTTTATTCTTCTTATATTTTCTCCGGAATGTCTCGCGGAAACGCGGCCATTTTGTATTATCGTGATGATAATGTACAATTCGATGAAAATTGGAAAACATGTAACCGTGAAAGCATCGAGTTCGATTTGTGAATCGTTTTCCGTGGGTGTGGGACGGCTGAGGGGCTGGGACAAGGGCGAAAGGGGGAGGGGAAAGACGAAGAAACAATCGATGAGAGATATAAACGTTTCGAGACAACTGTGGGAGGCTGTGTGGCAGAGAGTCGGTGGGGAGAGCAAAGTGTTGAGGCGACCCCGAACGGATAAGACTTCGATTATGTACTCTGTTCTTCACTTTCATGTGTGCCTCGAAGAAACGTAGGCGGTACATGTTACACACACACACATATATAGTCCATATATGTGTATGTGTGTAAGAAGAAAGGTCTGTGGTAGTGGAATATAAAGGCTCGAGCCCCTTTCTGCGACGTTGTTCTTGCTTTATCTTCCATTTTCTCATTTCCTTCTTCCATCTCAGGCGCAACGTTGTCGGGGAAGCAGGGTGAGGTGAGGGAGCAAGGGATGATATGAATCCCTTGAAATAAAATGATCGTTTCATTCTACGAGCTGATTTTTCGTTTGTTTTTTTTTTTCAAATATTTTTATCCGTTCGTGCCGTTTGCTATGGACGGATCTTCGATTTTCTTCGGCTTTGAGAAAATTGCTGTCCAATTTGAGAACGATGTAAGCTCGAGATTTTTTGGATCTTAGGTGCTTTCACGAATATTCCACAGCTCCCCTGTCGATGCGTTTTCGCCACTATTATCTGTGCATACGGAAAAGCACGGGCTCGAAATCGGTGGATCCCAAAGGATTCGTTGTTGTTGTATTTGTGTGTTGGACCGATTTCCGAAGCGTTACCCGGGCGCGCCTCAAAGCTCACGACACTCGTTCACCTTTGTCCGACCTCGTCGCGGGCTTTCGGGTTCTCGTTCACAGTGCCCGGAGCTTTCAAAGGTTCGAGCGGTGGTTCTGACGGTAAACAATGGAAGGGGGTGGGGGCACAGCTGCAGTCCGTTAGAAAGTCCTGTATTCGGAGCTTTCGTCGTTGTCCGACGCGGCTTATCGTCAGTTGCGCTCGATTCGGGCATCGAACCCGAAAAAAATCCTTAATTATAATTCACAGAATGTTTCATGGGACCTTAAAGATTGTTTTTTTTTTCACCGGTGGGTTTCGAACATCGATAAAGCACGGAAAAAAAATCATATGTAATATGGGCGATGCCGGGATTCGAACCTGCGACCCTCCGGTCGAGAGGCAAGCGCGCTACCACTGCGCCACCGTGACTCTACGTTCTATTAGTTGTTGTTCGGGTATTTTATTTATGATGTGTGGTTTTCTAGGGGTTCGAGAGAGAGAGAGCGTTAGTTGTTCGACTTACCGTAGGGGGTCTCTTTCTTCTGGAGTTTGGTCTCTGTGGTAGATTTACCAGGCTTTTCGGTGGTGGAGGTAGTTGGTTTTAGAGTCGGAATTTCCTGTTCTATCGAGCAATCCGGACCGCTCCACCCAGGATCGCAGTAGCATTTGTTGACGTTTGTGCAAACCTTCAACGACAATTCATTTGTTTATTTATTTATTTATTTTTTTTTCCCAATGAATCAGCAATGACGATGAGGTTGAGTTATTGTCTGTACTCACTCCGTTACCCGAGCACTCGTTGTTATTGTGATTGCTCGGACATTTCTCCGGATCCACGTGTGGAAAAAGACTCATGCAAGTTTGATTCGAGCATACCTGAAATTTTCGTTCAAAACGATCGAATAATCAACGTGCGAAATATTTTTGACCAATTTTTTTTTTTTTGTGGAATTAAATTCCGAATAATTCGAATGAAATCGTGATTAATTACCAAATTGTCACCGCAGGATGTGCCATCGCGTACCAGCCCCATTCCCGGCATCTCGGAACCCTCGACCTTACCCGTTGTAGCCCTGAACGTAATTTTATTTATTTAAATAAAATAATTAATTGAAAAAAAACAAATAATAATTTTCGTTGAATAACGAATTTTTTTTCTTTCGATACTCACTTGCACTCGTATTCCTTGCCCTTGAGGGAAATGAAGGTTCTCAAATAGGCCTGGTCCAAACGACCTATCACCGGCTGCTTGTTGCCCAATTGGCACTGAAGAGAACCGCATCGAACGTTCCTAAAAAAAACATAATAATAATAAATTGATAAAAAAAAAATAAATACATTCAAACGAGTTTAAGCTCGATTTTTTTTCTCGAATCGTCTTATATTTTCGACAAAAGGGTTCGTGAGGGGGTGGTAAGGGGATGAAAAGTTACTCACTCGGCCGCGCACTTGACGTAATGACCCGAGGAGTCGGTGCCACAGTGTCCATTGATCGAGCCCTTCGAATTAAATTGTTCGTAACACTGTCTGTCGGCGGCCACCCCACCCTCGCCCCAAACTTGCTCGCACTGAAGATCCAACGATGGACAAACACCGTTGAAGCAATAACTCGCCGATCTGGAGCACGGGGTACCGTTTTTCTTGTAAACGTCGATCGGACAATGTCCGGTCTCGCCCGAACAAACTTCCGGCAAGTCGCACTCGTTCGATGACTTGCGACAAACGTATCCGCGTTCCCGCAACTGCATTCGCAACAACAACAAATATATATAAAATATCATCGACTTACGCATTATCATTTTTTTTCCTTTTTCTTTTCTTCGAATTTTTTTTTTGTTATAAAAAAATGGGATTCGAAGTGGTTCAACATTTTTGTAAAGTCGTGATTCAATTGATTCGTGATTTAATTGGAGTGGAACATTGAAATTTGCTTTGGTGGTGTTTAGCAACTTTTGCAGAAGCTTCTTGCAATCGTGAAATGCATATTCCGGGATTTTTTTTTCGTTCTTTATGGCTTCTACGTCTGGAACTTTGGCCACGAAGCTTCGCGAGAAGGATGTGAAGTAATGAGAAAGCAATTTGCAGGGATTCGCACTTGGGGAAAATTGTTTGTGCTTCGTGGAAGTGCTGATTTATGAGGGAGCGATGTATTTTTCGTTGAATGAGGAATTTGCGGTCTTGCGTTTTTTTTTTTTGTGATACAAAACGAAATTATAGTTGACGAAAAAAAGAGTCCGGACGATGGAATAAATTTTAGTTGTTTAAAATTGAGTGTTTGTTTATTCGAGAAGAATTTATTGGTTTCAATTGATTCACAATTTTATTTCATGATATTCGAACCCGAAGTATTGAATAGATTCGAATTTATTCAATTCGAACCCAGAGAATTGAATAGATTCGGATTTATTTAATTCGAACCCGGAGAATTTTGAATAGATTCGAATTAGTTATCAGAAAATTTATCAATCGAATAAATCATAGTTATTCGTAATTCGAATTAATTGAATTCGAGTTCCAATAATTGAACGAATCAAGTTTATTTATAATTGGAATGAATTCACAATGAGTCCCCATAATTGATTATAGATTCGAATTTATTAAATTCGAGCCTGGGTGATCGAACAGATTCAAATTCATTCAATTCGAGCCCGGAGAATTGAATAAATTCGAATATATAAAATATATTCGATTCAAGGTTCAAGGCATCAAAGACATTCGATAATATTTATAATTCGAACTAATTCCATTTGAATCCAATGAATCGAATAAATAAAATTTATGAACAATTTAAATTCATTCAATTCGGGTTTGTAGATTTGAATAAATTCAATTTGCTTGTGATTCACGATTGACGGGACTGTGAATGAATCAATCGGACTAAGAGATTATCGCATTTAAGCTGTTGGCCGATAATATCTTGTAGAGACGGGACTGAAATCGTAATATCGTCGACATATCCACGGTCACGGTTTTGGTCAATCACCGATTTCATCATCATTCATAATGCCATTGCCATTCGGTCGACATCGGTTTGAATGACCGTGTACGCCAGGCCACGTACTTCATATATATATATATATATATATATATATATATATATATATGTTATTATTATTATTATTACGTAGATGCGAATGCAGAAGCACGTACCTTGCACTCGGTGCAACACGGACCGGATGCACACTCGGACTCGGACTTGAGCTTGCACGTGATTGGATCACAGCAAGGGTCCAAATCCGGACACTCTTCGATGGTACCGCAATCACATTGCTCACCATCGTCAATTACCCTGTTTCCGCACGAGCTCAGCTTCAACTGCATTCAATCGATTCACGTTGATTCAGAACGTTAAAGAAAAAAATAAAAAAATGAACAAGAACGCAAACAAATTTTACAAATATCGTTGGAATAAAAAAAAGTATAGCTTTTTCATGTTTCGAAAAATTAATAACAATAACTCTTTATTTTATCATTTTATTTTCATGGTATTCAATTGTAAAAATGGAAAAGTTATTTTTTTTTTTTTTCATGAATTAAAACGATTTTTCGTTGCCGATTGAATTTGCAATGAAATTTCAATCAACGTTTGTCCCGGAGGCGAAATAATGATAATGATAACAATAACGAAATTGCAACGAATGACCGTGGGGAAAATATTGGCTCGACCATTTTTTTCAGGCTGGATGTGTTTTGCAAAAAAAAAAAATAAATAAATAAACAAGAACTGTAAAAAATAATTCAAGTTGTTTCTTTAAAATTTTTTTTTTCCGGTGTCTAAAGAAAATCGTGGAAAAAGTGAAAAGGTGTGGGAAGGATTATTCTCACCTCGTTCGGTTTGTTGAACAGACACAGACCGTTTCCGGCTTTCAAAGCTCCCTCGTAATCCGTTTTGCTGCATTCGGAGAATTTGTAAGGTTGGACGTTTTCCAAACCGACGATGGACTTGGCCATGATGCAACCGTGCCAATCGTGACAGAAGCAACCCGATCCTGAATGAAAACAAGACAAATAAAAAAAAAAGGGCAGAAAAAAATTGAGTACACAGAAAAATGTGAAAATCGAAAAATGTGAAAATAGAACATTTTTTTTTCTTTTTCGTTTTTTTTTTTGAGAGAAAGAGAGATATATGGAATAAAAATGAGACGAGCTTGTAAAAACGGAGTTTCAGAGTGGCGAATCGATGGGTAATGGTGAAATGGAAATTTTCAACGCACTTCCGTCGTCGTGTCCCATTCCGATATTGTGACCGATCATGTGGGCCATTGTGCCGGCCAATAAATGTGGCTCGTACGTGTTTAGATCTACGCTCACACCCACGGACGTGGGTGTGCAAACAGTTTCCTCCGTCGCTATTCCCGACTCGCCGTCACGAAAAGTTTCACCCCTGAAATTCACGACCATTTTGTAAATTTTGTTATTTTTGCACTCTCATCGATGAACTTTTGGTGAAAAAAAAAAATTTTTTTCGTCCAGATTTTCATGAAAACTCGTTCGGAATGTCCCAAAACGTCTAAAAATCACATTTAGAAAAAAAATTTTGTTTCTACGTGATTTCGAAATTCTTCAAAAAAGACAAAATTGAACAACACAGAGTTTCTCATAGAGGAATCTTTGGCAAATGTGTAAAATGATTTGAAAGCCACGAGCAAGGTTCTACTTTACATCTTTGTGATTTATAAACGGTAAAAAAATCATGAGGAAGCAATGTGCAAGCTTCTACTTTGCATCCTTGTTTTTTATTGTTGCTGTTTTTATTATTATTATTTTTTATTTTTTATTTTACTTTCGAGACCGATGATATACGGAGCAGTGTAAAATATTCCGAAATTCGAATGTCGTTTTTCAGTAACTAACACGATGAATTTGTTCGTAAATAATGGAAAAATTTGATTATAAGAATGAAAAGATAATAAAAAGAAATTAATAAAAAAACTCACGTGAGCAGTTGGGTCGTGTCTGTGGTTATTTGATACATCTGTCTGGTGGTGTAATCGTTGAAATCGAGAAGAGCTCGTTTGATGTCCATGCTCGGATCTAGTTTGGCCTGATTACCACCGAGCCACGTTTCCACGTAGACCACAGACACTCTCGTGTTCAACGTTCGAAAATACTTTGGTAATTGATAAAAGAACGTGAAAAATAAATGGCACAATCAAATTAATATTTTGCAATGAATAAAATAATTTCAAATAGAAGAATTATATGAATGAAACAATCGAATTATTTGTCATGTTCCGGTGGTACGTTGAAGATGGAAAACTCACCAAATCCGCAATATTCGCAACTTGGATGGCATCGTGAACGACTTCGGCTCTTGTGCTGCCATTTCTCTTCGTGAACTGCAAACGACGACGAATGCGTTTGATCAAGAGGGACAATCATCGAATGTGGGTTTAGGATGTTTGACGTGGATTCGAGGAGGGATCGCCGTTGTGAAAGGGTCAGAACTGACCGAACACCTCACCAACCCCCAGAAAGTATCGGACTCGAAAAAAAAAAAAAAAAAAACTAGTCGTGACTTTGAAAGACGATAGTTCGGTCAAAAAAAATTCTACATCATTTTTTCAAATCCCAATGGAAGGCTCATTCAATTTCGCGTCGAATAACACCCAGTTGACTCAATCTGCACTCTCGTACGCTGAGTTATCGCGTGAGGGATACGCAAAAATAATAATTTTAATTTCGGCAAAATTTCGGAACTCAACTTTGACCCTTGCCCGAAGCTGATAAAATTATTCCAAAAATTCGGCATTTCACCGAAAGATGATCTGAAACCTTAGCCGTCGATCTGCGCAAGAAAAATGAAAAAATCTTCACGGGTTCCCGAGATATTAATTCATTTGTGGGAGAGTGCGAAATCAACGCCAGGGCCGAATGGCAAATGGGGGCTTTGTGGGGTACCGATACTATCGCTCTGACAAAAATTATCATTCAACATTTATTTTTCGTCTACTCAACGTGCATTCAACACGTCATTTTATATTCTTCCAAACAGGTTTTTTTCTCTTTTTTTTCAACTACGGATAGAAAAAAAATTAAGTTACAGAATTTTAACGATCATTTTTGTACGAACCATGGCTTTGTCGATGACGATGGCAGTTTCGATGTATTTCGTAGCCTCGCGAACGTCGCGTTTGTAACGTTGCGAAATTGTCTCCGACAAACCTAAAACGTGTTTTTGCCGTCTATTCTTGCCCATTCGATGCTCGGTCGTGGCCGAATTAGCGCAACCCTTGTCAGCTTTAGTTCGAGCTTCAAATATAACGTGAGGATGTCTCTGCTAAAAGAGAGCGCTCTGCATATAGTTATCCATCGTCAAGTTTATTTACAACAACGGAAAAATTGTTTAAAAAATTATTTAAAAAAAAAAAAAAAAAAAAACTTTCATAAGACAAAAATTGAGTCGAGAAGACCGGGGCTAAGTCATTTTTGTAATTTTTATTTCTTGCAGTTAAATAAACGAATTGTCTGTTATATATGTATATATATATATTTTTTTTTCATCAAATTAGAATTTATTAGTGCGAGTTATGATGATTGAAATTCGAGTCGAGTTTTGCCCTCGGGTCTTCGTCGTAACGCGATTAAGTAAAAGGACAATTTTTTACTGACCGACAAATCGCCCCCGTAAAAGGGTTGAATAACGAACGTCTCGTTGCCAAGATGTATTACACCGCTTACACCGTTACACGTGTGAAATGCGGCTGAGGCACCCGGATAATCTCTCACCGTACCGTGATAATAACAATGCTCGATCTCCTGAAACAAGGTATTCCGTAAAAACATTTTTTTCGTTCTCGTGGACAAATTTTTATTTTTATTTTTTTTATTATCGAGAAAATTGCGTTAGAAAATTATTATTATTGAAATAAAAATTGCGCCAATTGCTTCAACGATTACTGATATGATTAACGTACGTATTATCATTATTACTCATATTTTTTCACATGAATTTTGTCATCCATTATTTTTATTTATTAAAAAAATGTTAATCCCAAATGCGTTTTGTTTTCCATGAGACAAATAAATTTGAAAAAAAAAAAATGTATTATTGAAATTAAAATTGCGCGAATTGCTTTAACGATTGCCCATAAGATTAATAGAGATATTATTATTATTATTCATATTTTTAGGCATAAATTTTATCATCTATTATTTTTATTTTTAAAAAAATTCCAAACGCGTTTTATTTTTCACAAGACGAATAAATAAAAAAAATATTTAATACGACAAAACTTTGGATTCGTGGATCGATATTCACCCCTTTCGTAACTTGCTCAGCGCCACTGGTCAAAAAGTCCTTTTGATGGAGATTCGGCGCTAAAAGTTGCCTAAAAAAAACAAACAAACAAAATAAATAAACATAACAATCATTGAAAATAAATGTGAAAATTGTTGTAATCAGTGAAATGTATCGAAAGAGATGATAACAATCGCGAGAGTGAGAGATTAATCGACTCCACCTGGAATAATTTTTCCAGCTGGTCCGGAGACAAGCGAGGAGCTCGATACGAAAGCCAGATGAGAAAGATCGAGAATCAAGACATTAATTGAGTCGCAAAGGGTCGCCCTTGCCTCGTTCATCCTCGTTCCATCTTCCATCGTCCCTTTTCTTCAATTACGAATTGAGAATGAACTCTCGGGCCTCGGTAATCGCCAGAGGGAGAGAGGGGGGAGGGGTAAAAACGTCGAGAAGGTTGTAAAAGTTAAGAAACGTAAAATCGTTCATCATCCGGAGCTCGAATTATTTCTGGAAGTCTCCACATCCGTGAAAATTAGCGTCTTATCAGGAACGACCCTCGACGTTGGGGAAAATTTTGCCGAGGGTTAAACCGTTGGGACTGGATTTCTTGAACGTAGTTCATCGCGTTAATAACGTTTTGCCCGCGGAAAATTTTCATCCGCAATCTCGTTTCCCCTCTCTCGGCCCTTCCCTCCCTCAGCCCTTACCCTCTCGCCCTTTTCCAACTAAACGTTTGTCCCAATGCCCTCACTCGCTCAAGGGGTTTGTGTTTCACCACGTTTTTGCCAACCCACCGCTTCTCGTTAATAAGCGCAACCCCCGAAGGGACTTTGTCACCCCCATCCCCCTCCCCTCCCTCCCCCCCGCCCCCTCCCACACACACACAAATGAATATATAACGAATATAAATCGTTCCACCGAAAAACTGCCAGGAGGGATGAAATTTTTTGTTCAATTTTCCATTTTTGTCTGAATACAAAAAGAAAATAACGAAAAAAATTAAAGAGAATGGAAAAAAAACAATTTCTGGGGTTTATTGAGTTCCCATATTATCTTCTTCATTCAGGTTTTATTATTATTATTATTTTTCATTTTTATTTTATTTTATTTTTTTCCATATTCGTTTGTTTGTTACCGTCACAACCCTTTCCCCGAGCCCATTACGCGTTTCTGCCATCCCCCGAACTGGGTTTTCGTAATTAAAATGCTTTTCCCCGTCGGCCTGCCACCCCTTCCTCCGCCCCCGCCCCCCGCCCCCCCCCCGCCAACCCCGACTCCCACGCTAATTAAGGCTGAGTTTTCAACGGATTTCGATTAAGCGCGATTCCGTGAAAGCTCCGTTGTATCGTTTCGCGAACGGTGGGATGAGATTATCAAAGCTCATTCGCTCGTTGTCCCCGTGAAAATTTACCCCCGGACTCGAAATTCCATCCGCGAACCTTATCTCGCCCATTCATTTTTCTCGTCACGAAACAAAAAAAAAAAACCCAAGAAAAAAATAAACAAAACAAAATGAACAAACAATGAGACGATAAAAAAACAAAAAACAATTAGGATTAAATAAAATTGTGAAAGCTCATCGACGAATTCGGTTCCAAACCAATGGACCACAGGTGTGAAAAATTCGCGGGCTGTGCCTCAAACCCGTTCTCGAGTAAAATACGTTCTTAATCTCGAAAGCTCGAAAGCTTCACACCTGCACAACAAGTCCCATTTTCAAACGTTCACGACATGAAAAATCCCGACGAAAAATTCTATTTCTAACCGTCACGAAGTCTCCATGAGAAAGCAAAAAACAACCCCTCCATTGATCACGCCCCCCTCCCCTCTGGTGATAAAAACGATAATTCAATGATTCGTGAGTACGCACAAGTGCGATGAGGCGACGAGTAAAATGAAAAAATCATCGAAATGTTAAATACGAGTCGAGAGTATGTGTGACTATGGGGGTTTGTCCGGAGGAAAGGAGTGGGGAGTGGGGGGGGGGGGGCGGGGGGAGGGCGAAACGTTTGGTTCGAGCTTTTGGTCGGGTGTGCGCATTGTGTAGCCCGGCCGGCAATTACCGGTGATTTACGAGGCTGAGTCAGCACGCGGGACTTCCGTGTTCGGGTCGGCCGCTCCGACCGGACCCTGTTGACCACTTGGACGGAGTGAAGATCGTCTGACCACTTCGCGATGTAACTACTGGGCCGGCGTGAAGCGGCGTTTCGTGCAACCGTCGGAAGCTCCCGAAGACCGTAAAGCTCCGTTTGTCCTGTCTGGCCCCTGGCCCCACGCCCCTGGCCCCCGTCTTCCGGTCTGCTCCGAGCCATAACGTTGACGCCTGAACCAGTCGTTTGCTCGCAACACTTAGGCCTCGCCCCTCCCGGCCCCCACAGCTCCCCCCCCCCGTCTGACCACACACCGACTTTGACTACTGTCCCACTCGCCTTCTCTCCCTCGAAGAATCAAACCACCCCTAACCACCCCCTCCCAACAAGCCGATGTTCTACGTTCGCCATCGTGGCTGACCAAATCCTGTCGATTCCACTGATTCTACCTCAAATTGATCGCCGCAAACTAACAACTTCGACTGACCACTGAGTGGCTTCGTTATGGCCGATTCTCGTTTCGATTGTCATCATATCGTTCACTAATTTTATAACAATGGATATATGTGTATTTGTGTGTGTATTTTCATGCGGATATTTTATTGTGAGTAAATATAATAGAATGCTGATGTATATGTGGATACAGGGTGTCGTGTTTTTTTTTCCGGTCAAGTTTTGCCAGCGTATGTACAAAGGCATAGGTTGGCTGGAAAAAAATTGGGACACCCGGTATATATTAGGGTGGTCTTTGAGAACCGCCGACTGGAGCCGTATCATTCTCTGGGACCATCGAAATAAAATAAATAAATAAATAAATAAAGACTACCCTGATATATATATATGTGTTCTGTTATATCTGGATATATATGGATCTGTAAGAGTTGTAATTAATGTAATGGAATTCGTGATTCTATACATGCTGGACTTACTGCATATTATTAAATCCATACATATATATATATATATATATATATATACATTATATATATATATATAGATATAAATTTCGACACACGGACACAACTTGACGATTATTTTTTATTTTTCACTCAAAGACTCACGTATTTAATTCTAAATCTAGGCGAAATTTGTGATTGAAGGCCTTGATCAAGAGAGACGTCCGGTGAAAGTGTTTCCCCGCCTGGATAACACAGAAACCAGAAAAAAATGAATTAATACATATATAAGTATATGTGTATAATTTTCAAAGTTGACATTTTCGTCGGACAAGACGATTTATTATTAAAATTTTTTTGTCGGAAATGTTTTCAAATAATTTTCTATAATTCGAAAAAAATTGCTTACTCTCGATCTTCCTCGTGCATTTTGATATCCTCCATCGCCGTAGCCGCTTCTCTGGGGAAACTAGGAGGATTAACGTTTACGTTTATACAATGTAAAAAGAGACAGAGAGAGAGAGAAAGAGAGAAAGAGAGTGAGAGAGTGAGAGAGAAAGAGGTAGGAAGGGTGAAAATTCATTTTGCTCAAGTCTTCACTTCACTGAATTTATTTCTCATCCTTGTGAAGACTATCACACCTTTTTATTATTATTTGCGTTGTTGATAATAATAATAATAAAAAAATCACTGCAACAAATTTGATGCATCGTGATCCTATTTGTGATTATCATCTCACATTAATTTCTCGCCCACGAGAATCACCCCGAGTTCCCAACAATGAAAAAAAAGTAATAATAATGAAATAAAGCATCTTTGCAGCATCGAAGCCTCTCGAAGATAAATAAAAAAAAAATAAAAAAAAAGATAAATCAAACACGTATTCTCCCTATCGAAGAATAATGGCTCAAACGCCGACTGAACACATTTCCCCACGTCTGTGTGTGTGTGTGTATGTGTGTGTGTGGGTTTTCCAAGGATCCGAGAAGTTGTGTGTTTTTTTTCTTTCTCTGGCTAAAACGTGATTTTAAATATGCACTACGCACGAGGCTTGTTTAAATATTTATTTCGTTATAAGTTTCTGAAATTGATGGATTTTGTGGAAATGATTGTTTGATGGGAAAAGCGATTTTTATCCGGGGGGACATTTTTTACGATATTTTTCAGCGGGTAGACAGACGTGGGGAGAGAGAGAGAGATAGACAGAGATAGAGAGAGAGAGAGAGAGAGAGAGAGAGTGAGAGGGAGGAAGAAAAGCAGAGGGTGAGATGGGAATCTATTCCAGGATGAATCCTTATGGATCGCATGTCCCTAGCCCGCAAATCCCCAGGAGCTGGAGTAATCCCGAGAGAGTGTGTTGAGCCAGAAGCCAGAGAGTGAGAGAGAGAGAGAGAGAGAGGAAGAAAAAGAAAAAGAGATACATGGGAAGAGACTTTGTGTGTGTGTGTGTGTGTGTGTGTGTGTGTGTGTGTCTTTGTTTGTGCAAGTGTGTGGGGGCGGAGGTAGCTGGTTGAGATGGGTGATCGATTTACCTTGGGAAAGGCGGCCTCTCTCGTGGATATACCCATTTTCTCGTGATGCCGCAACTGCACCGGATATATTATCTGGTAGTAATGAGTACCGATGTTTCGTACTAGCTCTTGGTTCTGTTGATATTCACGTAGCAGTCTTTCAACCTCACCTGCGAAAAAACATTAACAAAATCAACGATATAAATTTTTTTTTCACAGTTTTTTATTGTAAATTTAAAAAATATTATTATTATTGTTATTATTATTATTATTATTATTATTATTATTATTATTATTATTATTATTATTATTATTAATTTATCATTGCACAGAAGATAATGAGCATTCAGAGTTCGAATTTTAAGAATTCAAACTTTTCGAAATCGAATTTCCACCAAAATTATGTCAATGACTGACTGACATGAAAAAATCATTGAAATCCCTTAATTAATATGAGGACTTCAAATTTTGTGGACACTTGAAGAAAAAAAAAAACCACCAGGAAAAAAAATTATTTCGAAACATATTATCCTGTGGCAGTGGCAAAATTACGAAAATAAAAATCTAAAATAAGGACCACTCTCTTATATATATATATATATATATATATATATATATATATATATATATATATATATATATACGTATATGTATATCTAGATAATAAAACAAAGCGGTGGTAATAAAACAAAGCCCGGATGTTTTCCACGGGGGCGTATCGGCGAGGCAGGGGTCGGGGGAAAGGGAGCAGGGGGCAAACGGTTTGCACGTGAAGAGCAACGAGGCGAAACGAGCAACGCGAGAAGTATAAGGAAATGGATGAAGAAGCGTGGAGGGCAACTGCAGGAAGACACAACCCCGGGAGCGGTAACAATTTATATACGGAGGCTCGCTCAGGGCGTTTGGCTGGGGTCGAGGGGTGAGGGAGGGTTGAATACGAATCGAGTGCTCGAGAAGGATGGCCGTGGCGATAACACGGGGACACTTGAGAACCTTATATCGTCGTATATCATAGACCAGAAGGGTATAGACGTATCATGGTTATAAATTTTACAACAGACCCATACACGTGCGCCCCATGACGATCGTGAAATAATCGAAACCAAAAAAAAAAAAAGAAATGAAAAAAAAAAAAAAAAAAAATTCCAAATAAAAAAAAATAAACAAAAAAAGGCTTTTACAACCCCCTTGCGTAGTTGGTCGCGGTGTAAATATTAATACACATGGAGCATAAACCGTGTTATCTATACGCACATAAAAAAGTACGCATCTTCCTGATAAAGAAAGCATATTGGGCAAATTTGTCTTCTGTTGATATTTTAGCTCTATAATAAATTAATCCGATAAGCATTGCATGTTATCAAATGACAAAAAATATAAAATTACTTAGGATTGGGTTAACATTGAGATAGGGAGAAGGGCCTTCAGGAATATTTTTTAAAAATTATTTCGAAACTATGTGGGGCGCGTTTCTATTTTTATTAAACAATGACCCTTGCTAAGAACCAGTCTAATATATATATGTATATAGATTGTGTGTGTGTGTGTGGGTGGGGGTGCGTATTATACGATAACGAAAATACAGACGATACATTGGTTCGTGTGAGGGTGGAAGAACGTGGAACGTGTATGATGGGGTTGGGGGAGAGGGAGATAGGGGTGGGGGTGGGCTTGGCCCTGAAGAAACACCGAGTACGTGGGAGGATCAGTGGCTGGGGCGGGTCACGGGTTGGGGGATGAGAGCAGAAGTTGAAGGAGTCGAAGGAGAAAAAATTCTTACACGATCTTTTTCACTCTGTTTTTTTTTTTTTTTTTTTTTTTTTCGTTGGTTATTGTTATTTTTTTGTTGGTATATTATTATGGTGTGTTGAGGGATGCGATTGTTTGGTGGAAGGTAAGGGTCGAATTTCGACGATGGGTCGAGAAAGGGTCGGAAAAAAATGGAACGTTGGGGAGGAGGGTGGTTTTTCGTTCGGTGGGTCATGGATTGTTGTATACAATCGTTCAATGACGAGAGTGAGAGAGAGATAGAGAGATAGAGCAAGAGAGCGAGACAGAAAGAGAGAAAGAAAGGGAAATAAAGACTGAGAGAGAGAGAGAGTGAATGAATAAATAAATGAATGAATAAAATCCTTTATTAGCTTGTAAATAATTAATGTACACATGTCTGATAAAAATGCTAAACTTACTTGAGTCAGATAGATATCTTCAATTGTGTGTGAGAAAGAGACAGAAAAATAGGAAGAGAAAGAGAGAGAGAGTGAGAGAGCTTTGGTGATAGATAGTTTCGTTTCTTCCTCTTCATCCTCGTCTTCGTGGACGTTTTTTTTTTTTTTCGCCAACCGAAGAACGGAGTCCCGGTTACGAAACGACCTACTTATACCGCTTTCTCCACCGGCAAGAACCACCCTCTCCCCTCGCCATCGCCACAATCGAGTGGGGGGGGGGGGGGGTGGTCGGTTGCACTGGATTTGGCAAGGGATGGGATTTATGTACATGCGCGGGGGAGGGAGGGCGGGGGTTAGGGGTTGTGTTTCGCGCGTAAATAGCCGTGAGCTAACGGCGGTTCCTGTTCACGCATATGTTTGTACTATGGACATTTGTGTGTGTGTGTGTGTGTGTGTGTGTGTGTGTGTGTGTGTGTGTGTGTGTGTGTGTGTGTAAGTGTGTGTAAGTGTGTGCGTTAGTGTGTGAGTGTGTTGGGTTGCTTGGCCGAGTGCATGCACTCGAATGGAGTGTCCGCGAGGGGTGCGGGGGTGGGGGGAGGAGGCTACGGGGTGAAGGAAAAATAAGAAGGAGAAGAAGAAGAAAAAGAAGAAGAAGAAGAAGACGAAGACGATGAAGAAGAAGAAGAAGAAGAGAGAGGGGAAAGAAAACGATGAAAAAAAAAATGAAAATAGAGAGAACGAAGAAAAATGAAGAAAACGTGGAAGAAGGGTGAAAGAGGTTGTGGAGGAGATGCAGAAGGAGAAGAAGGAGGAGCAGGGGCGATAGAGGAGGGGGAAGAGGCCATTTGGGTGTTGGGGAATGGAGAAACGTAGCCTCCGGGGGTTTGGGTCGAGGGATGCACCGAGGAATATGCGCATATTAAGTGTCCAGTTACAGAACATGGTACACGAGGGGGTGGGTATGTGTACGTGTGTGTGTGTGTTTGTGTTTGTGTGTGTGTGTGTGTGTGTGTGTGCTGTATTTCTTTTTTACATGCCCTCCACGATGCTTGGAATAAATTTTACAAATACTTGTAATATATATATATATATGTGTGTTTGTGTGTGTTTGCTAACACAAATACGTGAATTCAATCGGAAAACCCGATTTACAGCTATGGGGTTATCGATATTTCGAAACGGTCATGGCTGCTATGTGAATTTGCATTTCAAGGTTTTGTAACAAAATTCAAAAAGGTTTTGTGTGTGTGTGTGTGTGTGTGTGTGTGTGTGTGTGTGTCTGTGTTATTATTATTTTTTGTAGGACGTAAGCTCGGTCGTCTGGGGGAAGAACGACAGTTTTTGTTGTTGTTGTTATTGTTATGATATTCATCCGGCTGTTATTAATTTACGATAGGGATTTAATAAAATAATAATAATAATAATCGAAGATTCCTCTAAGAGAAAGCATTATTTCTTATTTTCTTTCAATATTTGTCTTCCTTCATGGATGTGTAAGCCTACGTATTGTTAGCGTTCCAACAATATTGACATTACACTCGCAAATGTGATTCGATGGGAATTTTTTATTTTTTCTTCTAAATAAAATAAAATGAAAAAAAAAAAAACCACAAATGAAAAAAACAGACCGCTACGACTACCAAATACTCACCGACTGGAGTTTCTTCATTCCAGAAGGAATCGTCTAAGGTATAGTCGGCCTCTGCAACAAAATGTTGAAAAAAAAAATGAAAAAAAATGAAAAAAAAAAATTTTTTTTTTTTTAAAAAGAGAAAAAAAGAGAGAGATGTATTATTGATCGTGCGGTACACAGTGGATTGAATGCTGGTTGTTCGCAGTGATGCTTGCATGAGCGCGCCCATCCCTCTCCCCCGCCCCCCTCTCCGCCTTCCTCTGCTATACTACTCCGAGCTTTTTCTTCGGGTTCTCCGCGTGTGGGGGAGAAAGGGGGCTGGCGGCATTATATTCAACGTGCATAAAGAACGCGAGCACAAGTAGTTTTTCTCGGGGGGGGGGGGGGGGGGGGTTTCGTACCGAAGAAGAAGACGACGAAGAAGAAGAAGAAGAAGAAAAAATATAAAAAATATTTTAATATTCATAGTTATGATAATGATGATGATAATTATAAGGGTGATGATGATAACCATGATAGAAACTATAGAAATAATAATGATGATTATGATATGACGAGAATGATAATGGAAATAATAATTTTATTGAATTTCAATTGTGTCAGAATATTAGATTCGAATTTCGATGAATTAATTATTAATTATCACGGTTACTCATTATTATTATCATTATTTTTACGATAATTATCACTGTTGTTATTAGTATCATTATAATTATCGAAATATTTATAATCATTATACAAGAATAATAATAATAATAATAATAATAATAATAATCACAATAATAATGATAAAAAGAAAAAGAAGAAGCTTTTTTTTTTTTTTCAACTTCTCTTTGCGTTTCATCCCTCTGATTCCACATCACTTCCTTATATAAATTTCATCATCATTATTATTATTTATATCTCTTCGGTCCCCCCTATCTTTCGTCTCTCTTTCGCTGTAATTGGCTCACTCCGGGCAAAACTCGGCTAAACTCCTCGCCCCGGCCACTCGGTCCGATCTCCACGGCCGACGGTTGCATCAACAGCACCCGACAGTCACCCGAGTAAGAGAGAGAGAAAGAGAGCGAAGGACATATATATATATATATATATATATATATCAAGAGAACAGATAGTTAGTGAACGAGAGAGAAAAAAGAGGACAGAGCTTGCAAGGTAAAGCCCCTGAGCGAGAAAAAGCTCAGAGGAAGAGCTTTCTCCGCTGGACAGTTCGCCATCGTCAACTTATTTATTTTACGCGAACGTACACACACACACACACACACACATATATATATATATATATCTATAGACGTATATATGTATATATTTATTTTCAGAGAGAGAGAGAGAGAGCGAGGGTGGGGTCGATGGGGCGAGGGGCGAGGGGCGAGGGGATCGCCGACGGAGTAGAATCACACGATTGTCTGAACTTTTTCGCGCTTCGAATCCGGAAATAATAAAAAAAAAAAGAAAACAACAAAAAAAAAGAGTTTCAACGTCGACTACGACGACGTTGCGAATTATCGATAAGTGACAGCTCGAGGGACAACCCTTTCTACGTTATATCCGGATAAATCTACTTTCTCGCTATTCCACACCCAGGAATAAACATATATGTATGTATATTGTATATAATGTATATGTATATATATGTGTATGTGTGAAATATCCAGAACAAACACGTATGCACGAGGAAACGATGAGGTGTATCGAAAAAGCTTTTGGAAGTGTGAGACTGGCAGGAAATTGAAAGAGTACACACAGAGTGGCATCCAACACTGAAATAACTTTTAATATAACGCGAATTTTTTTTCTTTCTTCTTTTTTTTTCTGTGTGTGTGTGTGTGTTTTTTTTCTCACCGAAATTCACCGACTCTGGGGGAGTAGAGTTTCGAGACGACGAAAGTTTTTTTTTTTTTTTTGTTTTTCGTGTTTTTTTTTCTGTTTGTCTTCACGTCACTCCGGATATTAATTCGTACTACCGGTAAGTGACTGCCTGATCGTGACGTTTTATCATTTTTATTAGTTGGGCAAGCGAGGGGGGGGGGGCGGGGACTTTTTTCAACGATTAATTTTCTATTGAAATTCGTTGATTGTACTTGGTCTACCGATTGTCAACGAATCAATCGTGCGGGTGGATTTACATAAATTACATAGCCGGAAAAAAAATGTATGCTGTATAGACGATAAATGTGATGATCCGATAATATTGATAATGTAGGATTGTCTCGCGAAGACAACTCGACATGAAGAATCTTTAGAGTGCAGAAATTTTTGTTATTGAAAATTTTTTATTTTTATCGATCATATTTTTTTCAATCGTTCTTTGTCAAAGCTACGAATAACATAGAATTAATATGATTATATTAATAATCATAATTCAGAATAATAATTTTATTGGATCTCGATAATAATAATAATAATAATAATAATGATAATTAATATAATTATCTTGGACTTGTTCAGCAGATTGAAGTGGAGAAAATTCCACCGATCGCTCAATATTATTATTATTATTATTATTATTATTATTATTATTATTATTATTATTATTATTATTATTATTATTACTATTATTTCGATTAATTCATTTTTGTACGATGTGGCCGAAGGAAGGCCACGTTTGAGCAGCGACGAGAGAAATACAACCAAAAAAAAAAGTAAAAATGGGATGAAAAAAAGAGTGTGAACAATGACCGAGGTGCGGTGGGGGGCAAGAGGGAGGGTAGGGAGAGGGCGGTGCAGCAACCCATTTCAACGGTTGCGAACGAGCCCGTGTCTCTGGTCCCGAACTATCTGTCGACAGTTTCTCTTCAACGTTCGCCCAGGGTTCTGGGGTTGGGTGATGTAGCACGTGGAATTCTGGTTCAACCCTTACCCGGGGGTTGAGCTGCTGCTGCTGCTGCTGCTGCTGCTGCTGTTGCTGCACGTGACGGGAATTCCGGGGCTCGCAATCTTCCGTTGGTCACGATCGATAGCCCAGCTCTCTCTCTCTCCCTCTGTCTCTGTCTCTGTCTCTCGTTCTCTCTCATTCTCTCTCTCTCTCTCTATATATATAAATATATATATTTTTGAATGCATTAAGGTGTTTCGAAAAAGTCAAATTTTTCAAATCGTTATCGACGTTTCTCACATTTTTATCGATGTATTATCAGCGGTTATCAGGTGACATGATGTCAGGTAACACCTGGCAAAACTATCTGGAATTATTATTATTTTTTTCAAACATAATATAGTTTCAAAATAAATGTATTCTTTTATTTCATTTGAATTTATTCTTTTATTTTTTTCTTTTATTATTTTATTTAATTTTAATCATTTCATTTTAATTCCTGACTCACGATCAGTAGATCGAAGGTTCAAATCTCCCCCCCCCCCTCATTTTTGAAATAATTCATACGAAATTTTCGAGTTCGATGCAAAAACGGTGGCGGAAAAAAAAAACAATCGGAAAAAAATCGTATATTATGAAAAAAACTGTACCGCAAAGAACAGCGAAAAAATGTTGGCAGCTCATCGAGTTTTGAAAGAGAAGAAGAAAAAAGAATAAAAATAAAAAAAATAATAAAAAAGAAACAAAAACTCGAAGAAAAAAAAAAGAAATGCAGAACAAACGAACAAAAAAAGTGGCAACTCGTTTAGCAAAAGTTTAGCGAAGCCCGTTGGCAGGTGAAAAGTTTCGTCGAAGAAGACCGAAGTCAGCCGGAAGCAGCTTCTGGATGAGAATTTTCGTTACGAGTGAAAGCCGGCGGAACGAGATGGGGGAGGGGCCGGTGACGGGTTGATTGGGGGGGGGGGGGGGGGGGGGGGAAGCCCATGCGGCGGCGAACCTGGCACGAACGAACGTTGCAACAAATCTGCATGATTTTGCCGGGCAAAAAAGTTGCGGCATATTTTTTAATATTGAAAACAAAAAAAAAAACAAAACGAAATAAAAAAAATCATCGAAGAGGGAAATAATTTCTGAATATTTTTAAATTTATTTTTTTGTTTTTTTTTTCAATATATATATATATATATATTCCGCAACTTTTTTCCCTCTTCGATGATTTTTTTTTTCGTAGCCATATTTTCATCATCGTAAACAATGTGAGACGTGTAACGATGATTTGCATGAATGATTCGAATAGACGTGTGTAAATTTTGTTGGTTCAAACGAATTTTCATCGAATTTGTGTGTGTGTGTGTGTTTTTTGTAATTTTAGTGAGCATTGCGTGAGTTAACAATTTTCGACGAAATAGGAATGAGAAAAAAAAAAAAAATAATTGGAAATGTGGTTAAATGGAAATGCCATTGAAATATTTATTTCCGAACGAATGACCATCACCTCGAATTGTAATGCAAAACGTAATAATTTATTTTTCAAATTTCATATTTCCACAATAATTTTGATAACAATTTTTTGAATTATTATTATCGTTATTATTATTATTTTGCGAATTATGGATTCATCGTGATTGGAACGAATTTCGAATGCAAATTGTTTTTTTTTTTTTTTTTGTGCACGAGACTGTCGAAACTTTTACCTCGGATTCCCCGGAGCCCCGAAAAAGCGTCGATCAAGCTGCTAAATTGAAAATAATAATAATAACAATAATAATAAAAATAATAAAAACGAACTAAACTGATTTTTCGATAAACGTTCAGCACCTTATTACCACAAATCGTTGCCAGAACGTAATTGAAATATTTTTCAAAGCCCCTCCCCCCCCCCCCCCCCCTCACCAACCCCTTCCGACCCTCCTTCACCCTTCTCAACGAGTTTTCCATTAAAAAATTCCCATCAGCGCTGCAAAAACCGGAAATTCGTGAAAAAAAAAGCGCTGGGAAAGCTCGTCAGACGTCACGGATGCCGGTAACGCTTTTCACCTCTCCCGCCCCCCCCGCACCCGATTTTCTCGCTCTAACTCTTTTTTTCCATCACGTTGAAACGAATTTCGCGATAATAAAAAAAAAAATCGGCTATTTCGTTATTACAAATGGCCGGTGTGTAATCGTGATCGTCAGGATTTTCCGAAAGCTTCGAAAGCTCCACTTTCCATTCGAATTTTCCCATCAACCCCCTCCCCCTCTGCTGCCACCCCTCCCGAGGCTGTGAAAATCAGTATACGAACTATATCCACGTGATATTTGAGAAAGCTTCTTTTTTTTTCCCCTCAATCTCACTCTTCAATTTAAATCCATCCCTTATCATACCGAATCCGAGTCCCACCCATCGAAGTAGGTGAAATAAAAAACCGTTTTTGTGAAAATCCGATCTCTGTGTGGGTCACTCGGAGTCGGTTTGTCGTGGTGACGAACGTTAAACTTATTTGGGTCGACTGTTGGAGTCAGTGCCCAAATGGCACCCTCGTGGCATTTCGTGGGGAACGAAAAAAATGAAATAAACGTTAAATGCAGATCATGCGACGCCGATAACACCAACAGCCATTTTGTCCTCGAGGACGTTCACACTCGTGAGGGTTAGGGCTCGACCGGTGCGTAGTTGTAGGACGAATTTTCAACGCACCAACCCCCCCCCCCACACCCCTAACGAGATACGAGAGACTCTTGGGGATCGGGTCCATTGAGGGGTCGAAAAGCTTGGAAACTTTTTTATTTTTTATTTTCTATCTCGTCGCAATCTGTGGCATTCTGTTTTATTTGTTGGAGGGTTAAGAGAGAGAGAGAGAGAGAGAGAGAGAGAGAGAGAGAGAGAGAGAGAGAGAGAGAGAGAGAGAGAGAGAAGAGAATGACCGACGATGCGTGGTGCAGCCGAGTGTTTTTTTTTTTTTTTTTTCTTTTTTCGTTCGACGTACCTTTTCTTCATTCATCCCTTCGTCGTTTCATCCGTCGTTGTCCTGCATTCTTTTTTTTTTTACGATGTGCGTGGCTCGGGGGATGATTTTTCGAAAGTTTTTTTTTTTTTCTTTTTTTTTTTCGGAACCGACCTGGTTGAGCGTGAAAGAGGATGGCGATCGGTGGAGATACGGTCCTTCTCTTCTCTCTCTCTCTCTCTCTCTCTCTCTCTCTCTCTCTCTCTCCCTCTCTCTCGATTTTCGTCATGTCCTCTCTCTCTCTCTCTCTCGTTCTCTCTCGTTTGCACCCCTCTTCCTCTACCGTACACGATCGATCCCGAACGGTCGATCGAGTTTCCGGGAAACGTTGATGAAAGCTCCTCCCCCCCTCCCCCGCCCGCACCGCCCTGATCGACCCCGTCCACTCTCTGTCCTTCTCTTTCTCTCTCTCGCTCTCTGTACCTGTCTCTCTTGCTCACTCGATCGTCGATGTACGCTTGTGCACGGTTTCTCCGTTCAAAGTGCCCCCAGGCCCATAAAATCACCCGGCTCAACGACCCCCTTTTGCCCCCTGCCCCCTGCCACCACCACCGCCCCCTCGCCCCTCGCCCCTCGCCCCCGAACGTCCTTATGCACCACACGCGAGAGAGCCCCATGATTAATCGGAGATTGTTTTATCGCCGTGCAAACCTTTCGTTTGACTCGACTATCGACTAACGAATTTCGTGGATTTATCCGGATGGACACCAAGATCGATATGAAAAAAAAAAAAAAACAAAAGAAAAGAAAAGAAAAAAAAACGAAACGAACAAACAAACATACGAACGGGCTAATCTCCAGTGAATGTATTCAGCCGCACGTATACTTTTCCTTTGTCACGGGAAGATTATTGTCCACTCGTCTGAAATTAGTTTTCGGATAGTTTTTTTTATTTTCGAATTTTTTTTTTTCAGTGAGTCGATGAAGAAAAAATGTCTTTGCTCAATGGGTAAAAGGGTTGGAAAGTTCTTGAGATCATTTGTAGGGTTTGATGTTGAAAAAAATATGTATATATATATATATATATATATAAATTTATATAAGTTTTTTATGGAGGAAGAAAAAATGTTAATTGTCGCGTTTTCCATTTGAACACACGATTGGTAATAATTTTCAATTTTCCACAAAATTAATTTCCCCCCCGTCGAACATTCCCATAATTTTCTAAAATTTTTCAAAATTTCGAATTACAATTTTTCATCGTTTTTTATGTTCGATCGTTTAGCAATTTTCGATGTTCGAATTGAATTATCCGAAAAACAAATGCAATTAGCTCCCACGCTCCGTTTGAGCGGCGAGGTAGAGGCGAGGGGTCAAAACTATAAATCAAATTAATTGGTTGGAAAATTTTCCACAAACTCGACATTGAGAATCGGTGATAATTGTTCGATAAAGTTAAATTCAATTTATCGAGGATGTATAATAATGATGCCATCGAATTACCCGGTTCGAAATTATTGCGCTACACACGATAACGATAAACAAGATTTTATTTTATTTTTTGTTTTTTTTTTTTCCAAAATTAATATTCGCACGAAATTGATAATTCCAACCGAGCTGGCAATAAATATATATAGATATATATATACATATATACTATTATACATATATAATAGTATGTAGATATGTATATACACAGACAGTTTTTTCGAGTAATCGAATACGTGAGCAAACACAAATGATATATGCACTGGCTGCACATTCAATATAAATAAATATATATCTAAATATATGTACATGTATATATATATATGTGTGTGTTTGTATTTGCCGATAATAAATAATGTGCATGTACAGATGTGGATGCAATAAATTTTCACGAATTTCGGGATATATATTTCCCAGTGAAATGGAAAGATAGACAGATCGCCCTCGCTTATTGACACGGTGCAAATGCACACACACACACACACACACACACACACACACACACATACACATACACATACACATACACAGATACGTTAGTACATTCGATCGGGAAGAATTATGAGCCTGAAAGTTTTGAATCATATAAAAAAATGGCGTGAGCTCGATTGGCAAGGGAAATCATTTTTCACACGTAGACGTCTTTTTTTTTTTTTTGTTTTTCCCTCGCTATCTTCACTCTTTCGCTTCGAGTCTTTTTCCATTCGTAGATGAACTTGTTGAAAAGTTGTCTCTCTCTCTTTTTCTCTGTCTCTCTCTCTTTCTCTCCCCCTTCCTCTCCCCGTGTCTCGTCTCGTCATGGCAACGGACCTCGACGCCACACCTCGACTCGTTCCAACCCCCTCGTGGTCCATGCGGATCTGATACCAGCGGAATCTCCGCCTGATATTCTCGCACGTATCGCGAAATTTTTCCATGATCGCCTTCGTAGCTCGACACCGAACCAAAGTGCGACGTCGTATTGCCCGACTGACAAAGACCCCGCCAAGGACGAATACCAAGCAGCCCCTTGTGTAAAAATATATTCGTGAAGAATCGTTCACGAGAATATCTCATTTAGGATCGCTCGAGTGATAACGTTCTCGTTTTTTGGGAAATTCGAAAACGCGAATAAAATCCGAACGGCGCTATGAATAATGACGAAAATTGGGGTGAACGAAGGGATTATACAGCCGCAAACGTCTGCAAAATTCGGGGGCTGTAGCTAAAACCCTTCTCGAGTTATGAACGTTTGAATTTTTCAAGGTCATTGGCAAAAATACGCGAATTTTCTCCGAATGTGTGTTTTTCTCGATGGTTCACTGTGCACATTCGACACGAAAATTTCGACACAAAGATCCGGAAGACAGAAATAATTCGCATCGGAATGCAGATTCCTCAATGAGGAAGCAAATACAGCGGGGGATGAAATAACACGAGTGGATTGAATGGGGACTCATCGTGGGGGAATTATTCGTGAATGTGTGTGAGTGACGGGTCACCGGTGAATCAATCGTCGCGAAAATATTGTCGGCCACAAGGGGATGGAAATATATTTACGTGAGGGTTAAACGAGCTCTCGTGACCGAGGGATGAAACGATTTAATCGGTAGACACGAATAGACGTGAAAAGAAAACGAGGGATGGAATGATATTATTTTGCAAGGAACGAAAATTTCAGAGGTTGGCGAAAGACGTTTGAGCCAGTGGCCGGGGTCGGTCGGGGGTTGGAAATGAAATTGGGGTTGTTAACCCCTCTCACGTGTCGGTATTTCGACGACCCGGCCTCCTCGTCGCTTCGCTCGTGCTCGCAAATTCGAATTAAATCTCAAACGCCACCCACAGCGTTTCGTTTTTTTTCATCTTTTAGTTTTTTTTTTTGCCTCGTGTCGCGATTTCCGGGGAAATTTTGCCATTTTTTTCGAGCCCCACCCCTTGGAACCTCGGTGGGATAAGGGAGGAATCGAGGGGGGGGTGGTTTCTCGATGCGGGGAACGGTCAGAGTCTTAGAGAATTCATTTTTCACCATCGCTGATTCATCGAGAAAATTTTGTTCGTTCAAATTCGTCTTTGATTATTCATCGTGTTGATATCAAGCCTCGATAAATTATCCAAAGTTATGAAAAATTTTCGTGAGACATATTTTAATCGATGTGCAACACTATTCCGACGCAATGGCTCGTCCAAAAGCGCCAAAGCTCTCGAATACGTCGAAAGAAAAAAATGCCAAGTAGTACGAACTTTAATATGTCGGACGCGAACGAAAAATCTTGTTAGCTGCTTCCTCTTCGTCGATTTCGTCCGATAATTTTTCACCAGACCCACGATAGAATCGCCAGATGCTTTCGGACGAAGTCTCGATACGAGAGAGACCGAAAAAAAAATCAAGAGTAACAAGAGAAACAAAAAGAAAAAAAAACAAAATGGCTGGGTAAGAAAAATACTGGGATCAGGAGAGAAGAGTGTGTTTGGTCAGCTGCAGCATCGAACGAGACGTTTTCCCGGATGGTACTTCGAGTCTCATCGTGTTTTCCACTCGGGGGAAAAACCTTTTTGAGCACCGGAAAGACGTTGGAAAAATTAAAAAAAAAAAATAAAAAAAAAATAAAACAAGACAAACAAAAAACAAGAAAAATTGGACGGTGGAGAAGTGAGAAGGTAAAAGTAAGACAGTGAAGGTTGTTCAGTGGTGAAGGTACGATGTGCAACGCCATGTCGTCGTCGACGTGGTGCTTTCGGCCCTTGTAAACGTCTGGTGATACAAGCCGTGTTCAAATCCACCCGAGTGGCCACTCCACTGTACCCTCGACCCAACCGGAACCTCGATCTTCCGTTTCTTCGTCGTGGTTTTTTATTATTTTTTTTTTTTCAATTTTTTTTTTTTTTTCGTTTGTTTTTTTCAATTTTTTTTTCCCAACCCTTCCACTTGCCCTTTTACCTCGTACCGCGTAGCCTCGGCCTCGTCGTTACCATTTCAGTCTGTATTTTTATCTCAATAACTCTCATCATCGACCGCGAGAATTCAAATGAAAAATAGCTGAAGAAACGAAAAAAAAAAAAAAAAATTGATTCACCAATTAGCGCTCCCCGGTCGTTCAAAGCAAAATATTTTTTTTCTTTTTTTTTTTTTGCATGAAAATTTATCAGTTTTATTTAATATCAATGAGAAACTGAATTAATTTGTGGAAAAAATAAATAAATGTAACGTCGATCGGAGCTATTATGGAACACGATAAATTTTTTTTTTGTCCAGAGAAACCCGATGAACAAAAATAGTTTTTCGTTTTGCTTTATTATTTTATTCGTCATTCCCACAAAAATTGATATTTCCGAACGATTCTTTTTTCCATTTACTCTAAAATATCTAAGCAAAAATATATATATATATATATATATAGTAAAAGATGAAAAAAAAAATGATTTACCAATTTTTATCAACGATCACAAACCTTGTTTCGCAATAACCTCAAATTATTGCGGAAATAAATATTGAGTCTACATGAATCCGTCGAAAATTTTTTTTTTTCTCAATCAAATGTACCCGACAGCCTCAGAAGGATTTTCACAAGATTACCAAGTCCTTCGAAAAGAATGTTCTTTGAAAAAATTCTGATTCCAGACGAAGAGCCAATGGAAAAATATATCGATGATTATTTTTTTTTTTTTGTTTTTCTTCAATGAATCGAGGTTTCTGGATGATAAAGTTTTTAAATTTATTATCGTACTAATGGATTCGTTATCGACGAACGGAAGGGTTAATTGAGTGTCGTTGAGTTAGGGTGGACGGAGGAGTACCCGATGCCCTTTCGAAACAAACCGAGCGGCGGGCACGGTGCGTCGATGGTTCAGTAGGTTACAGAGCTCGATGGCATCGTAACGGCAGTGAGTGGGGTGGGGCGGGGAGGGCGAGAGGGGATGAAGAAGAGATCGATCGAACGACCCTTCATCGTTCGTTCCGGCAAAGATAGAAAAATCCGAAGAAAAACGAAAAAAAAAAAAAACGAAAGAAGGAGTGAACACGAACGAATGGAGAGAGAGAAAGAGAGAGAGAGAGAGAGAGAGAGAGAGAGAGAGAGAGAGAGAGCAGTCCATGTCTCTCTCTCTCTGACTCTGTCTCTCTCTCTATCTCTTTTTCTGTCTCTCCTGCTGGATGCGTCGAGTAGTACAAACAGGCTTCGATAGGCCACTCGTTATTCACGGAGCTCTCTTTTTTTTGTTTGTTTTTTTTCTGTTTTTTTTTTGTTTTACATCTCCCCCACTCGGACGAGAGAAATTTCGTTATCGAAGCGCGATGGATGACGAAAAAAAAAAAAAAAAAACAAATACAGAAAAAAAATAGGTCGACCATTTTCCATCCCTATCACGATCGATCTCAACGTATTCGAAAAATATTGAATAAAAATAAATAAAAATACATTTTTTTTTAAATTATAAAAAAATTGATAATATTTTCATTCGAAGTTCCAGAGATTTTTTTATTTGAAAAATTTATGAAATTTCAATGACCATTGATTTTCGCAGTAAAAATTATTCTGACACGAATATTTTGTAAATTAAAAAAAAAAAAATAGGATAAAATACCTCAACCAACGACCGATACATAAAAATATATATATTTATATATCAACGTCGATGCCAATTGCCATGATAATTCGTTTTTTATTTTTTTCATCTCCGTTTCTCCTCACCAAGCACCCTCGATTTCTCAAAGCCGCAGAATAATCGTCATTGATTGGCTCTCGAAAATTCCCGAACAGAATAATTCCGCGAAGCCTTCGCGTATTGTACGTTTCACATTGCCGATCACATGACCGATGTACCGACCGAACTGCCCTCCGCCCTCACTTCCCTCCCCGTGACGGTGATCACGAGTGCGAGTGGGTGAAGCACGCGGTATGACGATTAAAATCTTCGGATTGATTCGCGATTCCTACGTAGCGAGTGGGGAGGGGGGGGGGGACTACGAATAATCTCGAGATTGAAGTACTTCCAGCACCGATGACAAAAAAAAAAAAAAAAAAAAAAAAAAACAGCTCACGGTTACGTTATTCCACTCTTTCTTTTCTTTTTTTTTTTTCTTTTTTTCATAGAGATGAGACGAGCGAGTGCACGTAGAAAAATTTCTACTTTGCGATAACTCATCCTGAAATACTGCATCATATTTTTTTTATTTTCTTCAGGTTGATACAGAGATGGGAAAAATTCATTGTGGAAGTAAATGGTATTCGTTACGACCACGATTCCGTCATCTGTTACCGTAAAAAAAAAAAAATTTTTTAAATAAAAAACCGAATTGCGTTTACCAGAACCTACGAAATTTGCCAAAGCAACGTCCGACGATTTTCCACAGCAACGAGAAATCGTGCTGCCTCATAAAATCACATTTTCGTCACGTAAAACGTTTCCTAATAGGAAAAAAAAAAAAAAGTTCAAACGCCATAAGCGAGATTCGAACCCGCGAACTTCCGATTACCGAGTCCAAGCGCCGGTTACCGCGGGCCCCCCGCGTGTCGTCGGTTCGTGTTCAAGATTTCGTTTCGAAAAATCTATACACATATATAATACATACATGTAATACATATATGTATACATAACTCAACCACCGATTCGTTTAATTCGGCAAACGAGGTTAGGGGATTATTATACCGACCGAACATTGCGATTAACTCGACGAATCTCATTCGAGAAGATAAATTCTCACGGTTCTTGTAACAAATATTTCCTCGCTGACGGAACTATCAATTTGCCAGCCCCGTTATATTCGTGCGGCTACTGTGGCACAGCAACCCCCCCCCCCCCCCCCCCCCCACCCCCTTCCCTGCTCGCGGGCAAATGAACTTTTGCCGCAACAACGTGGGCATTTTTCTTCGTGCGAAGGAGAAGAAGTAAGGGTGAAGTGGTGGAGAAGCGATATCGTCGTGGGGGGAATGAAAGCAAAGAAAGTGAGAGAGAGAGAGAGAGAGTGAGAGAGAGAGCGATGGAGATTGAGCGATGAGCGAAGAAGAGGTCACTCTGCTATAAGTACGAGGAACCCGTTTCTGACACGAATAGCCTCTTTACGTCATCGCTAAGATAATTAATATCAGATATAACGCTTGCTCACTCGGGATATACCCGGTGCGGCCACGGGCCACCCCCGGAGGCTCCCGTTCCACCCTCCCTCGCTCCAGCCTGCCGTCCCTCCCCCCCACCGCCGCCGCCGCCGCGGAAGCAGCGTCGACGCCCGGCGGTAACTCGGGCAACGGCCGCGGCGGCCCCCAGGGTGAGCTGTGGAATACGAGACAACCCGTGGCACAGCCCGCCCTGACGACGACGAGGATGAGGACGACGACAAGAACGACGGTGCGATAGCGAGGTAGCTGGTATGGTGCTGGTACTGCTGCTGGTGTTGCTGCTGATGCTTCTGGCAATCCCCGCGAGCTTCGGATCACGCTTTTGTAAGATGCTCGAGGTCGGGGAGGGAACATTATTCGGATTGTCCGAGTCCACCCGGGTGGGACTCGAAGTTCGGAATGAGCAATGTTTCAGAAAGGCCAAAATTTCGAACGCGCAATTTTACGAACGATCCGCGGCGCAGAAGAAGAAATTGGTTTCGAAGGGGTCAAAATTTCGAATCGCATTGTAGCCTTCAGAACGCCTAACTTTCGAGCTTTCCCACGCGTAAATTATGAAAGTCACATATATGCTGTTGTGGACTTTTTTTATACGAATTTTATTTCTCTTTTTGGGTCTCGTTTGAAAAAAAAACGCTCGAGTGAATATGGGAAATCTCACGTATTATTCCTGTTCACGCCTGTCTTGCGAGCTTTGGGTCTCACTTGGACGAGAGAAAGCTCGAGTGGAGTGGGACATCTTCGCGTCGTCCTTGTCGCACCCACGTGAGCTTTTTTCGTTTCACGGATTAATCAATGAATTGACCTTGCGTAACGTCCTTAGCCGAGATAGCCCTGAGGGGGGATGCTGCGAATGCTTCGGCGGATCGCGAGCGACGGGGTGGTGATGGCTATGGCGGTACTGTTGCTGCGGGTGGTGTAATGGCCCCGTTGGGTCAGACGAAATAAAAGAAAATCACGATAACTCCGCGGGTGTTTATCCATCCCGGAGCTTTCGAGAGCCTTCGGCGGAATCGTCGAGAGAAGATAAAGGATATATATATATATATCTATGTGTGCGTGTGTGTGTTTGTGTGTGTGTATGCACGTAGGTTTTATGCAAGAAATTTGATGGATGAAACGACATGATTGTTAGTGCAAAAATTATTTGCAGACGGTGATGAGGAGGACGATTAATTTGCAAAAAAAGTGTTTTTTTTTTTTTTTTTTTTTTTTTTCGTTTAATTGTATCTAATTGTTATTTTGGTTCGAAGGATGATTTGAAAATAGTTTTGGGTCAATAATCTATTATTGAAGTAATAATATATTTTAATATATTTTAATGAATAAATTTTAATATTATTGTTTTTTTTTATTATTATGATTTATTTTACGATTGCGCAAGTCGTTGATTGGTAAAATTATTCGATCGCGAATTGTTTGAATTGAATTTCTGGGTTCCTGCAATATTTTGTGTGTGTGTGTGTGACAATGTGATTACGTGATAATTGAGAAAAGTGGATGAGACAAATTAGGTCAATTGTGAGCCAAGTTTTTTTTTTTTTTTTTTTTTTTTTTTTTTTTTTTTTTTCATTCAATGATCTATTCCTCTTTGGTGCAACGATGTCGATGTTTCAGGGGTGAATGATGTGGAACGATAGGGGGAATGAGTCGACGTGGAGAATGGTAATTTTGTAAATGTGCTTCCTGCTTCAAATATATATTTCGTACACCTAATGGGCTTTGGTTTTATTTTTTTTTTTTCGTTCGTAAATACAAGAAGAGAATATGAGATGGAAATTTAATATCGAGTTGAAAAAAAAAGTTTGTTGTAATTCGAGAGGACGATGATGGTGGAGGTAGGGAAGGGAAAGGCCAAGGGGGTGGATAATAATACAGAATTTATCCATAGTTAACGATGACAAATGAGAAATTGAAAAAAAAAAAAAAAAAAAACGGGAAAAAAAGGACGAAAAAAAAGTTAACTGAGAGGCCGACGACAATGATTATAGACTCTGTGAATAACGAAACCCAATCTTTTAATCCATCCAACAATTTTTCAATGAACAAATCAAAAGCTCGATGATGGACAATTTTTCGTTCGTCACATAGATACATAAAAAATAATATGAACAAATAAAAAATATAGTCACACAAGCTGTACGCTGCTTAAAAAAAAAAGTCATCAAAAAAAAAAAAAATTCGAAAAATCCCTCGAAGCATCATCAATCCATTTCCCGAACATTACAACCTCCCCCCCCCCCTCCATCCCACAAACTAATTCCCCAGCAAGGAGAGTTGCACCTTTGCAGCCCTCGGAACAAAAAAAATAATCCCCATTCGACGATCCATCAAACCCCTCTCCCCACCCTCCCCCCCCCCCCAAAAAAAACAAAAAAAAATAAAAAATGAAACGAACAAAAAAAAAAAAAAAAAAAACGAAAGCTCAAACGCAAACATTCGAATAATTATAAGCGAGGCGTGTGCGCGAGCCTGTTCGCGACCGCATCGCGGATCCAGCGCGCGTGGAAGGCGTGACCTTGCGGTTGCGATTCATCCCCATCCCCCTTTCCCCCCCCCCCCCCGTTCCAACTCCCCTCGCCGCCCGGGACGACGTTTACGTCGGCAAAATTAAAAGCTCAGGCGGGCGTGCAGCGACGATGTATTCGCAAACGAGAAACAGTCCCACACACATACACATATATATATATATATGTATATAAATATATATAACGAGACGTTATATATACATATAACAAGACATGAGTAAAGGGTTGGGGTAATAGAAGGGATGGAAGAGAAAGAGAGAGAGAGAGAGAGAGAAAGAGGGAGAGCAACGAGCCGTAAGAGTTTCGACGTCGACCTCGCCGATTAATCTCCGTCGCGATGACGAGGGTCTGGGGCTTGGGGTACGGAGTAAAAGTATCGAATGGAATACACACACACACACACACACACACATAGAGAGAGAGAGAGAGAGAGAAAGATAGAGGGAGAGAGAGAAAGCGCATTATTCGACCCTCTTTTGGACGCATTAAACCGCTCCGCCCGGCGAAGGCATCGGGACCCTGGTGCTGCTGGTGGTGCAGCAGCTTCTGGTGGTTCACTCCAGCCCAGCATCCATGTTCATCGCACGGTTCATTCCGTAGCCACGGACACAACCCGTACGTATACACACTCGCGACTACTGCCCGAAGACACAGTCATGGGAATCAGAATTTAGATGTGTGTGTGTGTGGGGCGGGGGGGGGGGGGGCGAGGGAGGTGGGAGATGGCAGCCTCTGCGTATCCGGTGCTCCGTGCTGAAGAGAGAGAGAGAGAGAGAGAAGGGAGGGTGCTGGTGCAGGTGCGCCGGCCGAGCGAGGCCGCTGGGTTACTCGGCTGCAGTTTACGCCGATCGATAATTCCGTAGGATATCCCGCTTCTCCCAAACCTACCTACCCCCCTCGTCGTTAGCGTGTCGTTGCTCCTCTCTCTTTCTCGCTCTCTGTCTCTCTCTCTCTCTCTCTCTCTCTCTCTCTTTCTATCACTCTCGATCTCTCGGTCTCTCTCTCGTTATCTCTCAGCATCTTCTTTGCTCTATTCTCTATATTTTTTGTTTCTTATCTTCGTTTTTTTTTTGGTCTTCTTGGAATTTTTCTAGTTCTTCGTATTTTCTTCTTCGTCTTCTTTATCGTATTTTTCGTTTTTTTTCGTTTTTTTTCGTCTTCTTCTCCTTCTTTATCGTGTTTTTCGTATTACTCTTTTTCTTCGTCTTCTTCTTCGTATTTTCTTCTTCTCCTTCTTCGTATTTTCTTCTTCTTCTTCTTCTTCTTCTTCTTCTCTTCGGATTTTTCGTATTACTCTTTTTCTTCTTCTTCTTCTTCTTCTTCTTCTTCGTCTTCTCTTCGGATTTTTCGTAGTACTCCTTTTCGTCTTCTTCTTCTTCTTCGTCTTTATCGCATCTTTCGTATCAATATTCTTCTTC